>VXBZ01003196.1:147935-264521 GCA_013399135.1 Heliornis fulica
GGTGATGGAGGCAGCACGGCGGGCGCAGCTCCCAACTCCCCGAGACACACACACCTCACCCCCCCCACACACACCCCGTCGTGAAGCAGCAGCAGTTTAACACCAAATTACTCCTGCTATTGAGCAGCACCTCCTGGAAAGCCCACTCTGGGTTCAGGCTCTGAAAGTAATTAGTTGTTTTTTTTCCAAAGCAAATCAAAACTGGAGAGTGAACAAGGGATGGACCAATCTCCCTTGGGCTCCGTGTCCAACCCCGCAGACCCAGGTCAGGGCCGGTCACACCACGGCTCGGGTGTATCCTTGTTTTCCCCTTGTTTTGCAGCCAGGCAGGTGGAGAAGGAGCACCTGTGCCCCGGGGAGAGAGCACAGCACGGGAACGGGAACTGGCCCTGGCCCTGGCTGAGGAGGAGGAGGAGGAGGAGGATGGGTCTTTGCACTTCCACGAACCACCTGGGATCTCAGATCTCAGAGATTTGAGGGAGCAGCAGGCAGGGACCCCGCTGACACCGGGCTGGCAGCAGGTGCCCTCCGACACCCTCCTGGCTCCACATCCACCCAAGGCAGGAACACCTGAGCCACGGTGCAATTCTGGGAGGGCAAAACCCCACTCCTGCCCGGCCGGTTGGTTTGGTCTGGATCTGAGGAGGAGCCCTGCAGGAGTGGCCAGGGTGAAGCATCGCCCCAGAGATGTGCTGGGGCACAGGGACCTGGTAATGCCTGGCTGCCATAGTTTCTGTGGCCTCGCCGGGCTCACTGGCCTCACAGGGTCCAGCACAGGCTGGAGGTAAGGAGAGAAGAGAGGTTGTGGTGGCGTTTAAAAGATGCCATATTACTAAGTGTTAATTGGTACCTGGAGTCCTCAGTGTCACAGGGACCTGAATCATCTGAGAGGGGACGATGCCGCAGATGGCAGCACATGCAATGAAGTCCCTCCGGCTCCCAATTGCTGCCTATTGCAGGCTATTTTTGGGGAGCATGGCTGCAGGATTTTGTTGGTCACACACCCTTCTCTGGGCACGTGTGGGAGCCAGGCTGGCTCTCTGGGCAACTTAGCACAGCCTCACCTATGACCTCATGGCACTTCCATGCTGTCAGAACCACACCACTGCTGCATCAGAGATGCCACAGTTTGTCCCATCACTGTGTTTGGCAGAGTGCCCCTACTACCACCCGAAGTGTACAGCGAGGGTCAGCGGTGCCGGGAGATGGGAAGTTCCTGGAAAATTAGGAATTTCTGGGGAGAGGGGACACAAAGCATCAGATGGATCTAGACATGGCCTGGAGAAGCTTGGGGAAGGCAGCAGGGAGAGCCCGGTGAGCTGGGAGCGGAGAAGGGCAGCATGTTGCTGCGAGGCTGGTGTGGGCTCAGTGCCCACATGAAGCATCTGCACATCTGGAGAAGCAGAATTTCGGACCTGACCAACGCAGGGGGTGGAGGTGGGAGCTAGGCTGAGCCATAGGGTATGTCCAGCAAAGAATTCAAAATGTACTTGGTATTTATTAACTCCACCAACTGGCTGAGATAAGACACGATTCCCACTTCACAAGTGTGCGCAGGCAAAGACTCCCATTAACGTGTCAGGCAGAAAGTTTACAGCTCTCTAATTGCACCGAGACCAAGCTGGGGACTTGACTCTGCTTTCACCAGCAACCCGGGCACAAGCAGGTGCCCAGCTCGGTGTAGTGCTGAGGGCATCTTCCTGCCTGTTCCCCAAAGGGGACAAGGCTTTTTATGATCTGAGCTTAAAGCACTAGAAGTCGTTACTGAAAACACATCAAAGGCAGAAGAGACAGACAGCATCAGGTGTCTTTAAAGCCATGTGATTTAAAAATCTCAGTCCCTCTCCCAGGAGAAGGTGAGGATGTGTATGGTCACCTGGAGTTCATACTGTAGATCCTGTGCCTAATGGCAGCATCCTCTGTTACCTGCGGCGTTTCTTGAACCTCCTCATGCACCTGTGCAACCCTCCTGGGAGTTTTTGAATGCTTTGCATGAATCGATGCTGATTCAGCTATCAGCAGCAGGTACTGCATTTCCCAGTGTGACATCCCCAGGGTCTGAAGGCAAAAGAATAAAACTTTTCATTCCCTTCCGTTCTGGCTTAATTCTGAGATATTTTTTTCTTTAGAGTTACTTCCACAGAGAAAAGTGATCTGAATCACAAGGCTCCCCAACCAGTCTATCCCTGGAAGGGTCTGAAGAGCTCTGCTGTGGCTGGCCAGGCTGCAGGAAGCCTCCGAGAACCTTGGTGGGACTCGCCCACCTTTGACCCCCAGCTACTAGCCCCAGAGCTCCTGTCTGGGGGAAGGGACTGTGCCCTGGACCCTTTGATGGTCTGTTTCTACTGACATTTTTCTTTGTGTGTCCGTCTTGTCTGCCAGCGGCAGGACACAGCTGTGGCCTGTCTGTCCTCATGCTTTGCTGTAGCAGCCCCAAATCACAGCTCCCATCGGAATCCAGTCAGCCTGGGTGCGGCTGGGTCCTTGGTCAAGTGTGGAAGGCTGCACCCAGACACCTCCCACGGGGACGGTCCTTGTCCCCATGAGCTTTGTACGCAGAGACAGCCCAGGGCAAGGCACAACTCAGAGGNGGGGTGAGGTGGGGGGAGGGGTAGGGGAGGGTGGTGGACATTGGAGAAAAGGGGTGAGCAGGGGAAAGCACACAAACAGATTAGAGAGGCAACAGGGAAGGAGCGATAAGGGAGGGGGTTTTGCAGCATTCCCAGCTCCACATATCCAGCAGCTGTGGTCCAGCACCCTCATCCTCGTCAGCCTTCTAAACACAGCCATTGCTCTTGTTATTTGCCTTCTCCTATACTTTGTTTAATTTTGAGCTCACCCCAAAGTCTCTATGTCAATTTTTTCTTTGCCATGTTATGGTGGAGCTGCCTCGTGGACAACAAGTACAGCCCCATGGCTCCACAGGAACAGGAGAAGGGGTGAACCGGGGTAAGCCGTTGTCACAGCCCCACCGCCCACACTGTCAGCATGGCTGCCACCGCCTGGGCACATCACCAAAGCGTTACTCACCACATGGGAGATCCCCGGGCCTTTTATCAGCAGCCTGTGGCTATGTGCTGCCCTTGGCATGGCACGGCGAATGGACTGTGACTTGGGGACACGGAGGTCCAGTGCCTGCAGTGGTGCTGCCAAATTCACACTCATGGAAGCAGGAAGAATACCCACCACATCCTTTTGGGACTGGGATGGGTAAAGGGTGAGATTGCTGGAGTGTTTTGCTCTGTAACACAGCAAGGTGTGTTGGAAAAGAAGACGCTGGGAGACTGAACCATCCCCCAACAAGGTGTGTGTTTAGGTGCAAAGCTGCCCAGTGCTGGGAGTTACCACGAGTAACCCACTCGTTAGAGATGAGCATCCTGCTCTGCTCTGCAGGAGGTATCTCGTGTGCTGTGTATCTTGTGTGTTGTGCCCTCATTGGGCTGAACTGGGACAAACACAGCCACCACCACCCTGAGCATGAATGGGGGGTACCTTTGTCCTGGTGGTGTCACGCACTCACAGCCACTGTTTCCCTGCATGGCAGGTGTTATGTCTTCAGTTTGTTCCAGTGACAGCATGGGTGTAAATCACCACTCCCACCCTACCCCACCCCACCCCCCAGACAGATCTAACAGGGTTTGGAGGGGGTTTGGAAGGGTGGGGGCCAGGACAACCCTGCGTTTTGGTCTGCAACGGCAGACTCCTCCTGGAGGCACCTGCTCACTCCCCTGTCTGGCTAATCCCACTGTAATCCTTTTGTAACATTCCACCTGCCTTTAAAAGTCTGGTGCTGCCCTTTTGGAAGGACAAACCTGTTTTCCAAGCCGTAATTGCACTGCCCATCTGCCAAGGGCAGGCATTTCTCACTGCACAAGTGAGATCAAGATATTGAAAAATTGTTTGGAGGGCTAGCACATCTTTACATGTCTCTCTTTTTTGGGTGTTTTTTAATGGACCCAGTTGTGGTGATGGGCTAGAGCTGGTCTGGAGCAGTAGTACTGCTCCAGTTGGAGGGGGGGACAGATCTCTGACAGATCCCGGGTGACTCCTAAAGGCTGTGGGATCTGGGAAGTTTATGAGCTCAGGCCTGAGCCAAGAAGCTGCTGCTTCTACCAGGGTGGTTGTTCCAGCAGCGCTACTGAGCACCATCCCATGTGGGAATCCCAGCAGTGTCCCAGCAACTGCTGGGTGCCGGTCAGGATCTTCCCTTTGCTAGGATGCGCTGTGGGTTGCAGCAGAGAAGCAGAAAGCCTCCATACCTGCTAAGAAACATGGCTACAAGGAAGAGTATTAGCTTTTCAGCATGTCTTTTCCCTCTCTGATACCAGCCTTTCTATGATTCTGCCTAGGTCATCACTGAAAGTCTTCTCCATCATCACAGTTCCAAACTGTGGCCCTATAGGGTGGCCAAAACCAGCCTTGGGGTCTGGCTGCACATAGGTTTGGGCAGTAGGAGGTCAGGGAAGGAGGTCTTCCCCCAGCCCACTCTCATGCACTTCCCAGCGCTCCCTCTTTCCTGATTTCCTGTGAGTATCTCTGCTCCTGAGCATCCTCTGCCAGTTAAGAGTTAATAAACCTGACTCTCCCAGCACTACAGCCTCTCCCGACAGGTGCTTGGCTGCTGCTGCCTGGTGTCCCCCTCCCCAGGGACCTCCTTGCTGGGGCTGGGGCAGTGAGGTTTTGCTGGGTGGGTCTGATGCTGCCCAGCCTGCAGTGGGCACAGCAGGCAGTGGGGAGGGTGTTTCACCTTTGTCATCTGTTGCTTGATGGTCTTTTTTTGGGTGTGTGTTAGAAATAATCTAGCTAGAAAGGGTGTAGATGTCCCCTCTTGCCTGCTCCTGTCCTGCCCAGCTGCACTGTTTACCTCAGATCTGTTTGTCCTGCTATTACTATTCACAGTTTCATCCTCCTGGTACCTCTAAACCTTCTCCTTGATTTCCTTTGAAATCCCCCCTTACAAGCAACCCGTGTGGTGCCTCCCAATCTCCTCTGGCATTCATTAAACAAACCTGAGCTATGATCAGTCCTTTCACAACAAGCAATTTTCTATTCCCCACCACCCCCGCCTCCTAATTGCCCTCCCTGCTCTCCATCTTTGCAACTGTAAGTTTTATCTTGGAGGCTGTGAGCTGGCACAGGCTCTTCCTGGCTCTTCTTGGCTCCTACTAGTTCTTTGCCATTCGTGCTTGGCCCTTCGCAGTAGTTGCTACGCAGTGCTGATATAAAAATAATAAAGGCATTTTTTTTCTTGCCCACCCTGAAGGGAAAGTACACATATGGTCTGAAACCGCGCTGTGCCAGCAGACAAAAAGCGCATCTCTGGGTGGGCGGATTCCCTGCTGAGTATTCCCAGCGGGTCCGCGTGGCTTCATGAGGGATGGATGAGATCTGCCAGGGTGGGTGGGAGGATGGATGTGGCAAAAGGAGTGTGTCCCTGGTGAAATGATCCGGTTCTCTGGCTGCTGAGCGGAAAATGTTACACCACTCCAAGGAGAACAAGGAGTGGTCCTCTGGGCTAGGCTGGCTGATAAAGAGAAGGTTGTTTGGCAGTGCTCTGGGCAGGAAGAACTGGTAGTATCTGCAGTGTCCACTTGTGCATGCTCTGGCTTTGGGGTTTTGATGTTAAACTCGATGCCAGTGACATCAAACACATCGCTGAGATTTGTGCTTTGTGGGCTGGGGCCGAGGGGCCGCTAGGACAAGCCCTGCAGGATGCACTGAGGGAAGAACATGGGAAGAGGGACTCACACCACTCGGTGGTGGTAGTTGGAGCCCCTTCTCGTTTTCAAATGTCTTGTCCCTATCAAGACCTGGGGAGCAGCCGGTGCCACCAGCCATCATCTCTGCCACGTTAGTATGGGAGAGATGCATTGTGAGACAGCTCTTGCATCTCACAGTGTAATTATGGTTGCCTAATGACTTCCTTTGTTTCCCACCAGAATCGCCCTCCAACACCTCCGTGGCCTGTGGCACAACTCATCATGCCTCTGTGGGGCCCTGGCAGGCAGCGTTCATCCCAGGAGCTGATGCACGAGGGTTTCCTGGCACAGCCTGAGAGCAGAAAAGCACAAAAGTGTTTGGATGAAGTTGTGCTCATCTTTACTTGCTTTACATCATAATATCAAAATAAAAATAGACTGGTCCTGCTGCTACCCAGAACACCTGGTGTTGTAAGGGGGGGTCAAACTGGAGGGGATCTGCTGGGTCACTTAGTCTGACTCCTGCTATTCTGAGCAGCCACGTCACATAATCCCCATCACAAATTTCCCAGCCTCCCGGCAGCCCCCACTGGTTAATACCCATTTGTTTGTGTGCCAGTGTTGTCTGTGGTTTAAAAGCTACTCTCCCTCCCCAGTATTTCCCTGGGGCTTCCCCCTCTCACTGTAGCTAAGAAGGATGGTGCATCCTTGCAGGGCGATCCCTCCCGGCATCCCTGCCACCACCCCTGACATGGCTGACCATTGTGCCAGCACTGCTGGCAAGTCACGGCGTCTGGGCTGCCGGTGTGCTGCCCACAGCCACCCCATGCAGATGGCTTCTGATTTCTTTCACATCAGCTGAGATCCCCGTGTCTTGCACCCATATATGGCAGCAAACCTCGATGCTGCCTGTCCTGACTCCCCTTTTGCACAGGTCCTGGCTCTGCCGAGCTGGGGGTGATGTCCCCATGTGTTACCTACCTTACCCATCATTCTCTGATCCTCACTGGTTCCACTAACAAGTTCTCAGGTAGTGCTGTCATACCTGCCTGAAGAAGTTTTGAGCTGCTGCATTGCCTGGCCTAGAGAAATCGCTGGTTGTAGAGGAAACCCGTTCACAGCACTTGTAACCCTTTCCTTGCCCCTCTGACTGTTGTTTTCCCCAGGACCCCAGATGCTGTAGGATCCCCCAAGAACCAAACCTCTTGCAGAGTAAAAAATCAGACAAAATGCCCCAAACTGACACGCAGGACAGGAGGAAGTGTCTGTGGGTCCCCAGCATGACCGGCCAGGCAGCACCTTCAGCAGGAACAGGTTTTCTTCATGTTGCTGACTCACGGCCCTGCGCTGGGTATTTCCCTCCCCGGGCACTCCTACAGGCACCCTTGGCTCAGGGCTCACAAAACACACCACAGACCTGCGGTGTTGACTCTCAGAAATCAGACAGGAATTGCTGAACTCAGTGGCAAATGACTCAGTCTCCACCAGCAGTTTGAATCCATGGCTGCCAAGAGACTCTGATGCCACTTTTTCTGAAAGTCACCTGCTCCAGCTGCTGGACTGCTTTGCCACAAGCATCACTTTGATGGTCTTTAGAGATGCTGGTTGCAAAGATCCTCCTCCAAAGCAAACCAGAGATGCTCTCAGCACCTGCAGGAAGCCAAACCCAGAGATTAGTTCAAACCTATCTCCATTTGTCTGCCTAACAATAAGACCCCAGCCTGCAATGAGACAGCCCCATCCCTCGGAGCACTCAAAAATCTCAAAAAAATCCCTCCAGGGAATTGGGAAAAAAATGGTTTCTGGGGGTACCTGGGCTCAGCAACAGGATCAGTTGTCTTTAAAATAGTTGGTGTGAGTCAGTTTTGAAGGCCGAGCGAGGGAGATGTGAACGTGGTGCAGGTTGTGGTGGGTGGATGGATGGAGACAGCAAATCTGCCTGGGAATGGTGCAGAAGGCTGGTGGTGGGGTGGTACTAGCACAAGCTCAGTGCTGGGATCCAGGGCACACAGGTGCTGACACTGTGGACAAACATGGTTGGTTTGATGAGCAACTGATCCCAAGAACTAAATCATATGGAGGTGTACGGGATGTGGCCACCCAGCCCGGCTGCCAGCAAGAGCAGCACCCAGGGCTTTAAGGGCTGACAAGCAGCTGGTGAAAGGCAGAGGTGGGGGCTGCAGGGTGAAAGCAGAGAGTCCCGTGGCTGCCCCGCCAGCCGCTCAGGCTGAGCCCAACCCGGAGGAAACTTGCTGGATCCGGGCGTCATCCCTGCCCGCTCCCTGCCAAACGCTGCCCGGAGCAGGTTTCGCCCAGCCGGGCAGCCAGACACGGAGGAGGTTCGAGCAAAGACATAAATAAAAAGGTTAATATTTTCCACCCATCTCTCCCAGTTGCCAGGCAGATCGCAGCTGTTTCTCCCCAGTCACGTTGGCCGCAGTACTCGTTGGGTTGGTATTTAATTGCCTCTCCCTAACGACACACGAGGCAGGGTGTAATTTGCCAGTGCTGGTCAAACAATACAGATAAACTGGGTTTGCACACAAAGGCAGCGGAGCGGGGAAACTCCACTGTCTGCTCCTGCTCTGTCGGAGCCGGTGGCTCCAGACATGGGCGGGATACGAAGTGACGGCGCCATGGCCTTCGGAAGGAGGAAGGAAAATGTCAAAAATCAGGAGACTCACGTTTGTGTTGTGGTGAACTGGGACAAAGCTCTGAGTGTTCCCAGTGTCCCCAGGGCTAGGCTGCCATGATCTATCTCCAAGTCTGGCCACGTGTTGCTACAGCTCATCGCATCCTTTTTCTTGGGCTTTCCTTTCTTTTTCCAGAATTTTGGGTAAAGATACTTCAAGAAAAGCTCCTTCACTGTGATGGAGCACTGGGACGGGGCTGCGCAGAGAGGTTGTGGAGTCTCATCCTCTGGAGATTTTCAAGACCCACCTGGATGCCTTCCTGTGTGATCTAATCTAGGTGATCCTGCTCGGGGGCAGGGGGGTTGGACTAGATGATCTTTCGGGGTCCCTTCCAACTCCTGACATTCTGTGATCCTGTGATTCTGTGAGATCTCTCTCACTGCTTATTTTTAACCTTAGTGGTGTGAGCACATTTATGGGAGACAGAAACTTCACTCCTGCTTGGGAATCACCCAGTTGGGGATTAAAAACCCAACAGGTCTTTAATTTTGGAGACAGAAGGGCCACTGTAGCACCAAAGTGGGCCTTGATGGTTCTGTGGACCTTGCCTTCAGCAGAAGCAGATTAAAAGGATCAAAGAAGCGAAAGCTGTATGGAGCAGTAGGAAACCAAGGCACAAAGCCAGCAGGGAAATGGGGTTTATTTATAAACTGCTGGAGGACAGTGGTGAACAATGGCTGGGTGTTTTTTATCCCACCCAGAAATGGAAGAGAAACATGGGTCTGTCTGCCTCTGGTGCGGCGGGACAGGCTACTGAAGGGCTTTAGGCAGGAGGAGACCTGGCTGAAACCTGGCACATCAGTTAGCTGGGTGTTTAAGGCCATGCAGGGAAAGCCAAGTGCATGGTGAGAGCCTGGCAGAGCAAGGCCCAAGCAAAGCAAGTTTGTGGCAGCAGCTCGCTGCTGCCTAGGCAATGTTATACACCTAGGAGCATAAATCTGTGTGACAGGGAAATTCTTCTAAGGACCCTTCTAAAAACATCTTTTTAATTTCTTTAAAAATTACATTTGCCCATTTTTCCCACAGCAGAGATGCCCGAAGACAGCAAATCCTGGAAAACAGGAACTGAAAGATGGAAACAACCAAAATGTTTTTCTGAGAGCTGTAGCAGTTTTAAACTGTGTGCATGGGTATCTGCATGACGTGTATGCCCCGCCCTCACCACCCCACACTCCCAGCTTTCCTATCCACACTAAATGCTCTATCCAGTCACTGCAGTCAACAAGACCCGCGAGGGAACTCAAGGACACCACGCTGATGGGAGAGCAACAGGGTGAAATGACCAGTTAGGAGCTTGGTGTTATCCTCCTGCCTGGCAAGCGCAGTGTTGGACATCACCATACCCCAGCTCAGGATCCTGGCTCCAAGGCAGCTGGTGGGAGGAGCATCCTTAAGCGCTGCAGCCAGAGCACATGAGTGACTGTCCCAGCCCCTGGCAGCACTTCAGTTAACTTGGGAACTAAGAGGTGCTGTCATTCCTTTAGGACAGGGGGAGTTACAACGTCTAATCCTAAAATCAATTCGTAATCACATCTATCGAGTTAGAGGCAGCTGTCAGAAATGGCACAGACGTGTGTGTGCTCCTTGAAGAGCCGGGCTGGCCTCGCACAGCAAAAGCTGCTATTTAATCCGTATGCTGGGCACAGGCTGACATGGGGGAGCGCTCGGCACACTCCAGACCTCCTTCTTTCTCCTTAGGGGAATGTACCTCATTTAATCTGAATTTTTCAGATGTTAAGCCATTTGTGGGCTACAGAAATGTGGGCATTAGGGCAGAGAGAGCAGCCTTTCAGTTTGTCTGGGGGTGGGGGGGAACTCATTGCTAATCCACAGATCTGAAGAATTTGCCCTTTTAAATCCCATCTGAAAGCAGGTTAGTTCTGGCTGCCTCCGCCTGCCTGGGCCATGGAGCAATCGGCAAGGATGGCAGCGTGTCCTGTGCTCCTCCTGCAGCAAGTGAGCTTTGACTCCAGTGTCCAGATCAGCCAAGAGACCACGGTGATGGACTGGGCAGAGCAGCTCCTGCTCTAACATGCCCTACTGCAGCCTGTGGCATCCAGGACCACACTGTGTTCACATGGTGCCCAAGCAGCAACTACACGATATACGAGGCTCAGCTGTCCCTGACAGCTCTATTGCAGGTCTCAGACTTCTGTTCAAAGGTATTTAATTATGGTAAGAACCACTTTGCCTCTCTCAAAGATCACCAGAGCTGGGATCCTCACGCAGGGCTAATTTGCAGCCTCTCCTCCAAGCACCTACTTGGGCACCGAGAGGCTCCTGGTGGGCAGCATCAGTTCCCTGCCCAGCCAAGCGGGAAGAGGGCTTGAAGCCACCTCTTCCAGCATCCCCTCCCCTCGTTTCATTGGGAACAAAAGTCAGAGCACTAAAGATGCTCAAGGTCAACAGTTTGTGTTAAAACATACTGGCATTTAATGATCCTGCCACTGCAAATAAAACAACCTAATTTACTGACTGTGGAGAGGAGGATGGGTGAGCCTGTGTCCTCCACAGGCTTGTCACCTCTTTGCATCACATCCACATCGTGCCTTTCTTTAACACCCTGTGCTTAGTGCCCAGGGCTGTCGAGGCTTTGCGAGCGGTGCAGATGGCATTTGTATGGATGCTGCAGGAGCACAGCACTGTGTTTCCAGATCCCACTTTGAGTCTTCTCACTAATATAATTTTCTCCAATAATGTTTTTTCTAAGCAGTAAATGTGCAGTACTGACATCCTTGAATAGACCTAAATGAGAGCAGGGACTGTAATTTGGGGTCACCCTGCTGTGGGCAGCAGCGCTCCCCAGCACTGGGGGCAGCACCAGGATCTCACCAGGTGGTAAGGCAGCATGTGTGGCTTGCCAAAAATCCACCCCAAAAAGGCACTGAGGTGTGCTGAGCGTTGATGTGGGGTTCAGGGGGGCTGGGAACACAGATCCTTCCCAGGGAGCCTTTGACCTGCTGTCACGGACACTCTAAGGGGTGAAGGCTCAGATGAGATTATTTTCACATAGATAAAGGTGCTGATCCCTGGTGTAAACCACCCTGATCTCTCCAGCCAAATGCAATCCCTCTTACTACCCTGTGCAGCACGCGATGGGGGGATGTCATGGCATTCACACCAGCGCTGACACGGCTCACACCAGGGGAAGAGGACGAAAGAAAAAGCGAAAGCTTTCACATGCCTAAAACCCCAAATGTAAGAAAACCATCAAAAGTATTTCTCCTTGTTTCCCCTGTTCACACAAAGCTCATTTAAAATGAGGGGATGGGACCCTTACATGTTCCCAAAAGGCTCAGCAGCCCCAGTGAGCAGCTGGTGCCCCAGGCATCCTCACCAGACCGGCAGGCACGAGGGTGCTGGCAGGGCGGTCCAGCTACAACTTGCCCCAGGAAGGCGTTCGGCACATCTCTGTGTGCCAAACACAGTAAGTTAGCCCAAAACATCAGAAAAACTGCTCCAATAACCAAATGTTGTCCCATCACACAGACCACAGCCGAGCAAAGCCTGCCCAGTGCATCTCTTCCAGGTCATTTGCAAAGCTGCTGCTGTTAAACATATCCAGGTAGTAGCGGCTCCACCTGAGGTGAACGATTGCACTGAGGTGATGTGCCAGCCAGGAGATCAATGCTTAAATGGATGTGGTTACTTACAAGATGTAAACAGTGTTGAATACATCTAAATAAAGCCTAATTATTTATACAGCTTATTCCTAATGCCAGCTGAATGTTGCCTCTCACTAACTTTAAAATAAAACTGAAGCCAGGCAGTGTAAATGATTTAATGTCTCTGCAGATATAATTAGCATGTGTAATATGTATATACAAATAAACATAAAATAATTAATAGTTAGGTATTGGTGTTTGAGAGAGCTCTCTAGCCAGATGGAAAGTGTAAGTACTGATGACACTTTGCTGCTGCTGCCTATGGGGCACGCACGCCTGAAGTCACTGGGATAAGAAACAGGTAGCTGATACCTGGGGGAGTCATTGCTGTCCCCATCTGTTGAGTGGATTTAACAACTGACTTCTCCCCTTCTCCATCCACCTAAAGAAGACTTGGGGCTGGAAGTGTCTGACACCCAAGGGCAAACCACAGTGTGTAAACCACAGCTGCTGCTGCTGCAGCACATTCACACCATCTTCTGTCGGTCATTTTTGGCACCCAGCAAAGACACAACTCAGGAAACGATGAGTCTTTGGTCCTTGTGAGTGTCTGTGAGGCCCCTGCCCAGCAGCTGCCTGGGAACGTGTCTGTGTCCCTCACCCAGGTGACAGAGCAGGGTCTGGGCTGCATTTATTGTCCTGCTCTGCCAGGCTCCTGCTTGTCCCACACAGCTCTCTGCTTGCCCTGCAGATCCTGGAGACGCTGTCAGATAAGGGATCCGTGCTGCCAAAGGCTTACCTGCTGCCGCCGCCGTCTCCTTCCAGCCCGGCGCCTGGCAGATGGTGCACAAGGAGTGGCAAGGTAAATGTCCCCAGTTCATGACCCACCGGGGTCTCAGGCTCCAGCACGGGCAAGGCAAGTCCCTGCACCTGGACTTGCTGAGGAGACACCGCGCGACTGCTTGTGTGGCTGATGCATGTGCAGCTGCACCTGTTAAATGTATTTATTGTCCAGTTTTCTCAAGGCAGTGGCTGCAGCTTCTTTGGAGCCCCTCCAATGCCCTCCCCACCTAGGAGGCAGCCCCTCGGTGCACAGAGGGCACAGTGACAGACCCTGAGATGCAGGCAAGGGCGCAGCGGCAAGGCAAGTCCATCCTGCTGCCTCAGGGTAGAGCTGGGCTTCTTTACAAAATGTATTTTAACAGCCAGCTACCCTCACAGGTAGGCCCAGCTTGGGACTGGATTTATCTGAGTCTAGTGAAGTCCTGACATCTGCAGAACCTCTGTCATTCAGCTGTCACGACAGAGGGAAGGGAAGGAGGTGATGTCCCATCAGCTGCTTTACCACAGCGTCCCCGAGCCTTGGTGCTATCGCATCAAGCACCAGCTCGACCCCTGTGAAGTCCTCAAGCACGGCAGCCATCCGCCACGCTGCTGGGTTTTGGGGGCTGCTTTCCCCCCTGCAGCTCGGTGGTGACCTGGCTCTTGATGCATCCAGTCAAGGACTGAACAAGCAACTTGCTCTTTGTGGCTCACCTGGCATCAGCAAGTGTGCTCAGACCTTTGAGGGAAACCAGGCACCTCAGTTGAGGCGGTGTTTGAACTCCGTGCCTCTGGGAGGAGAGGGCTGAG
Organism: Heliornis fulica; assembly: GCA_013399135.1. NCBI lineage: Eukaryota > Metazoa > Chordata > Aves > Gruiformes > Heliornithidae > Heliornis > Heliornis fulica. The sequence continues at coordinate 161,565 of VXBZ01003196.1, forward strand.
TGCCTGAGAGGAGCGCAGAGCGCACCCAGCAGCTGACGGGCTGAACAAAGGTCAACACCAGCCGCAGCTTCTGCTGGGGAGCAGGAGACGCCCGCTCAGAGCCAAGCCCGGGGCAGCGCCGCCATCCCAAAGCATTTCAGTTTCCTTGCAGACTCCAAACAGTCACTCCCCTGGTAACCTGGAGCACAAGCTTTGCCTTTGCAAATGACATTTGCGAACGTTTTAATTTGCAAAAGTTACGGCAGCGTCCAGAGACGTGCGATCACACCCAGCCGTGGCTGCAAATGCAAAACACAGGGAAAGGCACGGGGAAAATGATGCCACTGAGGTAGGCAAGGCAGCAAGGTGGAGGACCCTCTGGCACTGGGTATCTCCCCTTGAAGAGATGGGGAGCACTGGGAAGGGCCTTCAAGAGCCCCTGATCCTAGCTGGGGGCGGTGAGGGGTTGGGCAGCTCTGGCCCAGCTGGGATGAAATCGCTTAGGTCAGTGACTCCCTGCACCCCTCTGGCATCCTGCCTGGGACTGACACAAAGCTGGGAGGGGATGTCACTTTCTCCTTGTGTCCCCTTCCTCATGTGGCTATGGCAGCCATGCCAGTGATACCAGTGAGTGGCTCCTCCTCGTGCCCAGGTGAAACCCAAACATCTGCTTTCTCCAGTCCCAAAGCCCTCCAAAACAAAAGCTTCCTTGGGAGCTCAGCACAGACCATCACCATTTCTGAAGCAAAACTTAAATGCAAGAGTAGGTTGAAGCTCCTAAAAATTGAGACCAAAGATCTTCAGCACCCAGTGAAGCCCAAGCAAGCAGCCCAGCTCCAGCGGGCTGGCAGAGGATGTTCAGGATCTGTCACTGAGCACCAGCCGATGACTGCAATGCTGGCACATGAATCACAATCCCCCCACTCAGAAACTCCAGCAGCATCTTAATGATGAAAAAGTGAAGGGGAGTCAGCCTGGAGAGACACTTGAGGGAGAAGCACCGTGCTGTCAGCCCTGTGTAACTGCGTAGGGAAGGTTTCCGTACACACCAGCACCTAACTGGCTTCTTTCCCCCTTTTGTCACTGCTGATACTTGTCCGTTCTCACACAACGATAAAGCACCAAGTGTTTCTCACTTAACATCTTCAGTCAGAGAAGACAGGAAGAAAGAACATAAAACTGAAAGCTGATGCTCCCCTCCGTGGGCAGGAGAGAGGAAGAGAGCCGTACACAGAGAGGGGACGTGCCTTTACCCATGTCCCACGTCTGCACGGGCCGTGACAGTGACCCCATGTACTTACCCTGCTGCGTGGACAGACCGGGGACTCTGCTGAGGTGACAGCATGTGTTGTCCCTGCCCAACCCGTGGCACTGTGTCCGTGGAATGGCACAGCTGAGAACCCACACGGCACCGATGTGCTAACATCGGTTAACAGCACCCACATTTACCTCTTTCCCTTCTCAAGTTTGACTAATATAGAAAAACAATTGTAGCGAATCAGAAGACATTGCCCAATATCCAGTTTCCCACAAAGCCCAAGGGAGGACACTGGGAGAAAAGCATGAAACCAGGGCGAGCATGCAGCATTGAACATAAGGATATTCTTCTGCACAGTGCAAAGGGTTTACAAGCCTGAAAGATAATAAATCTTAGTGAGCTGTGAAAGTATGAAGGGATGGAGGGGAGGAGTCTTGCCTCCATTGCTGGATTTTGAAATAAACCAATAAAGAAAACGCATCCAACAGCCAGATGTCTGCTTTCATCTCGCTGCACTGGAACTGGAATAAAGCCCGCAAAATCTTCACCAAAATACTTTCTTTGAAAGCTCTTTGTGATAGCTTTCTGGCTGCAGGGGATGGAGGCAGCAAACGTGAGTCTGATGCCATCTAAAGGCGGCTTCAATTTTCACATTTCAAAGAGAGTGTGTGGCTTTGGGACTCAATCACAGTTTCAGAGCCTGAACTTTTGGATTTACATGTCTCCCTAGAGACACAGAAAGAAGAAAGACACAACCAGCTGTAAAGGGGCTTTGAGAGCACATTTTCCAAGGAAATACTTTGTCTAACTCCCTGTAGTAGACATGGTCTAGTGTCGGACCTAGTGGGGCTGGATAGATGGTCGGACTCTATGATCTTGAAGGTCTTTTCCAATCAAAACCATTCTATGATTCCATGAAAATTGCTCGTTGTGTTTGCACATACTGCTGCATGCACAAAAGGTAAAGCTAATGTAATCAACACTCCAAAGAGCAAGGCTGTAGTTTCTCCATGTTATGTTCTGGCTATCTTGGCTTTTAGTCTCAAAACTGGCAGAGGGCTGAGCAAGCTATATGTTACGGATATACTTTCTACTGTTCCTCTAAGAGCCTGTACAAGCTCAGCCAGCCTGCAAATCTCTAAACCCAGCAGTTTATATAGGCTCTGTGACAGCTAAAATGTCAGAAGGGCTCATCTCCACCAAACACCCCCTGCTCTTCCCCGCCGGGCTGCTCATGCTGTTAGAGCCACGCACACGGCGATGCCCACAGACTGCTCTCCAGCTGCCTGCACACACATCACCAGGCAGCTTCTAATTAGTGCTTTTCAGCAAGTCCTCCCCCTCATTTAACGTACTGGTTCTCTGAAAGAACAAACACCACCCCACACAACAACCCTGTGGGTGAGAGGATGCATTTCCCCGCCAGTGTGCAGGAAGGGACAGGAGGAACGTCAGCATTTGCATCAGAAGTTTCCATTGAGCCACGTGCCCAGTCTGGAACAGGGTGGTTCCTTCCCCCTGTCCTGGGCTACTTAGCAGTACAGAGTATTGGAGAAGTTTCCACAGGCTTTAACAGTGAAAACTCAACAGTTCTGCAAAATGGACACGGAGAAAACAGACAACCCTCAACTACAAACCAGCAGTTTATGGTATGTGCTCAATGCAGCACATCCAGCTCAACTGGCAAGGCAGGGAGATATTGGTCAAAGTGGCCTATTACTGCCATCTCCATGACATCATCCTGTCTCCTCGCAGCATCTAAAGCCTGATGTAATGTATACATCAGCCTGCAGTATTGGCAAATCAAGCAAGGTCTGGTTTGCTATGTAACACTTGTCTCCAAAACCAGTGAGAGTCTGCTGAGAATTTGGCAGGTGATCACCCATACTGCAATACAAATTTTAGTATGGCCAGAGACAAAAGTGAGGTAGAAAAATGCAGAACTTGTAAATCCTTTGTTTTCCCTTATAAGGTTCATAGATGGCAGCTGGCATGTAATTCCTCATAGCCCACAATTCATAGGATGAGAGGAAATGGTTACAGACTGCACCAGGGGATAAATCTCCCAGGGCTGGACATCAGGAAGAATTTCTTTACTGAAAGGGTTGTCAGGCATTGGAACAGGCTGCCCAGGGGTGTGGTGGAGTCACCATCCCTGGAGGGATTTAAAAGGCATGTAGAAGTTGTGCTTGACATGGTCTAGAGGTGGACTAGGCAGGGTTAGGCTGTGCTTGGACTCAATGACCTTGAAGGTCTCTTCCAAGTCAAGCGATTCTGTGATTCTAGGGTCAAGCAGCCTAATGGTGATAAATATTTCCTATCACATCAGTGCTCTGTTTTGAAGCTTGTTCTTTCCAAGGGCTTCTACTTCCCAAGATTTAAGCCTTCGTGTATGTTATGCCTCCTACAAACACCTACTTTATATTCCCACGCTTTGGCTTGCAGGATCTCAGCTCCTTTTTGAAACACTGCAGAAGAGGAAGATCTAAGTGCAAATGAAGGGTCTGCTATGGTTCCCCCACTCTGGGGAATAAAGAGAGTTCAAAGGAGGAAGCCATAGATGTGTGTCACCTTACAGCATAAGCTCCTCTGTGTTGGAACAGCATCTGCCACCATAGTGCAGCATTAAGCAGACTGTAGGTGCTCCTGGAGACAAACAGAGAGAAATTCGTTGAATCTTGTTTAAGACTTATTTAAAATGCTGAACCAAAAGTTCCTGTGTGGGAGGGTAATGAGTTCATGAAACCGTCACCAGTCACAGAGGGCTGGAATATGACTTTCTTGTAAACAGACACAAAAGGCTGATTGGTGGAAAGACAATGAAAACAAACATTTCTTGAAGTCCTTACAGACATTTCACAGAGTTGATAGAGAATTTTAAAAACATAACATGGCAACTTGTGCAGCCTCAGGGACTCTGAGGTATACTATATGCTGGCAGGGCATGACAAGGGTCTTCCAACAACTCTGCATTAAACCCTTCCCTACAGACCTGCCCCCCCTCCCCCTTGTTTTCATTAATAATTGCCACAAGCTATTTCCCTGCCCTGTACTTACACAATGTGTAAACCACCCGAGCCCTGTGTCTCAGGCCATCATACATAAACCCATGCTGTAGAGCAGAAGACCAAGAAGATGAAAAAGCATCCCCTGGGAAAGGAAAAATGCAGCACAAACTCAATCAGGGGTCCAAACAACTGCCTGGCAGTGCTGCGTTTTTTACACAGAATCACAGAACATTAGGAGTTGGAAGGGACCTTGAAAGATCACCTAGTCCAACCCCACTGCCTGAGCAGGACCACCTAGATTAAATCACACAGGAACATGTCCAGATTGGTTTTGAATGTCTCCAGAGAAGGAGACTCCACAAACTCTCTGGGAAGCATGTTCCAGTGTTCTTTAACCCTCACAGTAAAATAGTTTTTCCTTATGATCACATGGAACTTCCTCTGTCCCAGCTTGGACCCATTTCCCCACTGGCCATCCCTGCAAAGAGCCTGGCTCCATCCTCCTGACACTCACCCTTTCATATTTATAAACACTAATGAGGTCACGAGCCTGTCCTCCTCCAGCTCTGGGATCTGTGAGGGAAAACAACTGTCCTCTAACACGATCAGACCAGTTGTTGCATGGCTTTCAGATAGAACACAAGCAACAAGCACCACCAGAATAAATTCTGGAAAAGTAACGTGCACAATCAAAGCATCTTCTCTCCAGTGAGAGATGTAAGAGCACCCTATAAACAAAAGTCTGCCATACAACATCCATCTATTTAAAATACTGTTTATTTGTGATTTAACATTAATTAGCATTACATCTATGAGCAATTTCAGATAACATTTATATATTTTCCACAGGACACAAGAGTTGGCTGGCTCATTCTTTATGCCAAAGCAAGTAAATAGAGGCATTAGCAAAAGGTGCAAATAGTTCACGGTTGCATTTTAAAAAATATTTATGCACATTGCATTCATTTAGATATATTTTTAAAAAAGTTATGAAAAGCGTAGTTCACAGGTTACTGTTTCTACATATGTTGTAATACAACACAAATAATGTAGAACATAAAAAACAAAGTAAGCAACTGAAAGTTTCCACTATGATTAAAAACATTGATTCCAGTATTTAGTGATAGCTAGAAAATTGTTTCCAGGATCCATTCCAACATCGCATTATCACACTTAACACGGTCAAAGCTAACCAGCCCCCAAACATGCTATAGTCAACATTTTTGCATGCCAAACCACTCTCCAGCCATATTTAACAATTATATATTGTATAATATTTCAACTGGCAATTTGGGAATCACATGGATCTTTATAAACGTACTTGCTATTGCGATGACTGATTTACAGACAATTTGACACAGCGAAGAAAAACCCTATGTTAATTTCTATGTTTACTTTGTATTTACAATACAGTAAAAGTACTAAAATGACAATATCAGTAAAAATGAGTAAGTGGCAGTACCAGCCTTACCCATGGCACTAGGCTCTGATTTGCTCTGGGTTCATCCAAAGGACAACACGGACTCATGAGACCCTTTTACAACTCAAATGAAAGTGAGAGGAAAAAAAAAAAAAAAAAGCAAGTGTTGCACTCTGTATGAATCCATACAAATTATTTAAAATGTCTAATATGGAAATGTCACTCTGCTGATTTAATAAAAATATCCCGCAATCCATATCATATATTTTAAAAAAAATAATCACCGAGGCTTTTACTTTCTTTGTCTCCTCCTATTTTCTTACTATTTCACTTTCCCTTTTAACTGTTTTGTTTCCTTCATTTGGTTTTGTTAAGAGATTATTTTTCTTCATTCATTAGCAATACCACGAGAGAAAAAAAAAACAGCCCACAAGTAATTTTTAAACATGAATCCAGTCCAATTTTATATGCTTTCCTCCTTTGATTTCTAAGTCCCTGGATTCCTGAACTATATTTAAGTATACTCTAACCCAAGCATTCTTAAATACACTCTACTATTAAATGCTGGGTTCACATGCTTATAATACCTTTATACTGAATGGTATACAAACATTTGAACATATAAAATCTTCTTTTTGTTTTGCCAGTTAAACTAAATTATCAATGTTAAGTGTATAAAATCCCCTTTATTGAAAAATAAGGGTTTTCCCCCTCCCCCCCCAACTGATAGAATAAAAAAGAAGTTTTCAAAAATTATATTTCACTAAAATGAAATATTTGGCAAAAAAGTTATCGTAGAATGTAATTCTTTAGACATTTTGTATAATCCCAAATAAACTCTCTCTTACACAGTTTTTTCCCATTAATATTATGTGCCAGTGTATAATATTACTGTATGATCTAATCTTCAAAAAGATTTAAAGGTGTGCTGTTAATATGCACCCACTCGAACAGGGGCATGGAAACATAAAAATATATGATCAAAACCACAATACAAAAATGTGTGATCTGGTTATCAAATGAGACAGCAGTTTTTAAAAGTTGTATGATCACCCAACAGTAACTTTAATAAAAGACTTTAACTGCACTGAACAGTTTAAGGTCTGAAAAATACTCCACGCAGAACTCGCTGCTGCATACTGTGATGGTATTTGATCTTGCTATGAAGGTAATTGAGCACCTGCCAGTGTAGTTCTACATGAACCTAACGAATATTTCCGACCTTCATAGCAATTTTGGGCACAGTTAAGCGAGAGATTAATTGATTTTCAATTATCATGAAAGGGTTTGGGTTTTTTCTTTGTTTGGTTGGTTTTTTTTTAAAGCAAAACCTCTTCCAGTTCCTTTTTGTTTAGGTTAAAAGTCCAGTTACTGCACACCCCTAACGCTACGCTGTTAATGGTCAACTTAAATGTTTAAAATGTGCAATGTCTCCTCACACCAGAACTGCACTTACGCTTCTACTTTCTCCTTCTTTTTACTCTTTTTGAGGAAGGACGGGGTGCGGAATTTCTTCTTCTTCTTTGATGGGGATTTGGAAGGTGACCCTTCAGGGGACAGGGCCTCTTCTATCTTTTCAGAGCTTTTAATTGTAATCTCTACACTCTCCACAGTACTGGTGGTTAACTGACTGACCCTCTTGGTGAGATCTTCCTCCACGTCGTGCGCATCCTCCTTGCCGTTCACCACCACAACCGGCAACTCCACAGATATTAGGTTAGCGTGCTGGGTGTAGAGATCTTCGTGATTTTCTGAAAGAACAGACAAGTTGGCAATTATTTCTGCACACTACCATGCCAAAAGCTGACAGTGAAACAAAGTCTGTGAGTCTGGACTGCAATCCAGAGAATGAAACCCAAAGTGCTTAGATGTGGGTTCCCCCCACCCTTTATCTGCTCTCTTACTTGTTCTGAGCAGTGCTGTGAAAATGCCCTTAAAGGAAAACAGGCTGAAAAAACTGACCTTATCTTTGCCAGGTATGTTGATACAAATCTATCTCCAGCCATACACAGTAAATACAAATGCAGTCTATGCAGCATGTGTGTGTACAGCCTCGACAACACTCAGATTTACACTCTACTGCAAGAGACTAATTTATGGAAGCACAGCCATTCCATACAGATGTCTTTGGAGAATGAGATTTTAAAAATGCTGCCTTGGACTTGGCTGGAAATGTCTTAGGCAAATTAAACAATATTGATGTAATTGGTGAAACAAAAAATAATATCTATTACCTCCACCTTATAAAAAAAAATCTAAGTTTCTTTATGCCCTGTGTTGTTTTCTGTTTGTTAGAAGTATGTACAGGAAGACATCGAGAACAGTATTCCGGACAGAGCCCCACCCAGACTCTGTAAAAGAAGCACTTTTTGGCTCAGTTGACTTCATGCAAGTGTAACAACCCATCAGAAAAGTGGATGACTCTGTTGTCAGAGCCACTGGCATTGCACAGAAATTGCATGGAATACCTTCTAATTTTTCTGGGACATTTTGCGGGGATTGAGTTTGTGACTGAATTTGTGACACAGATGAACCGTCATCTGAGAATAATTCCTGTTCAGCATCTGCAGGACAAGATTTAAGTTAGTAGCCATGCAAAAAGTAAAAATCAAGCAAGACTGTCAGTGCTAGTGCTACAAGATTTACAGCTGTGCTAGCATTGCATTCCACATGCCAATGACATCAGGAAGTTACAGTACAAAGCTTAAACTCCACAGAATTATGGACTTACACATTTTATTTGCTAACCACCATCATACATTAGTTGTTTAACAGAAAGCATTACAAAGGGTGGGTTGCATTTTAAGTAGCACACCCCACGGTCTTACCTAACCATAAGTCACACAGTTTGCTGTTATAGTAAGCTATTATGCTATGCCATGCCCTGAATGTGATACATAGCAAAATTGTTATAGTACACAGTATTAGTGAAGAACACATAATAAGTGTTACTGTTAAGAAAAAAGAAAAAAAAGAAGCCAATCCTAAATTAGTAATTCCCCATGTAACACTAGTAGTGGAAAAAGATGTAAAAACTGAAAGTAGATGAGTCTTGCACACTGGGAGGGGAGAGAGAAGAAAAATTAAAGCAGCCAAGACCAAGCATCTCAGTAAACTTTTGCTCAGCTGGCCAGACATGAGCAACTTGATCTAACTTTGCAATCAGCTTGGACAAGGAGTCTGGACTGGATGAATTTCACAGTCCCTTCCAACCCAAGGTCTATGATTAATGACTTTATTTTTTTTTTTTTGGTCAGAAAGTGTATTTTTGTCAGCCCCATTTCTGTGAAAAGCTTTCATGCCTTTAATGGTAGCATTAACCAAAGTAGACAAAAATTCCACAACATTCACAAAACATTCCACCATTTCAGAGTGGAGAAATCATCATTTCCAAAATAATTACTAGCATATACTGTTGGCAACTAATGTGTAAGCTTTTTTTTTATGGTTTTTTTTTTCAGTAGGTATGTTCAAACTAAAACTGAGCTCATTATTAAAATGTAAACCCCAACATTTAGAAGTGCCTCACTAACCTTCCAATCCTTGCTGCTTGCGCTCAATTGTTTTCTTGTACTCTTCCAGTTCCTTTTCTGTGAGATGGCTGAACGGGTTAGGTGGTGCTGGTGGTGCATGCTCATCCTCTTCAAATTGCATTGGCTGGAAAAGAGAAAAAACCACAATTTAACACTAAAAAAAAGCAAACCAGAAAGATACACATGGATATACCTGAAGTTGGGTGACACCAGGTTGAGAGAGAATACAGAAGAAAACCAGATGCATCCCAAGAAAACTTACCCCATATAACAGGCATTCACATAGTCATGAACACGATTACTGAGCTGTAAATCACTACTACCCTTTAGCAGCAGCACAATAGTTATTTGAGGGTATTGTATTGTTTTGTCTCAAGAGGGTAAGCTTCAAAAAGAACCTGCTTCAACAGCTTACACTTCAGGGACTAATATACTCTTTAAGAGGTGAAAGGCCTTTAGCAAGAGGGAATAAAAAAATATGGGTTTTCCATATCTTTCTGCAAATGCCCCAAGTCCTAGGAATTTATTTTGGAGCAAAGTAACTGTTCTCATGCTCTCACTGGAAGAGCTCTTCTGAGATGAATCTTACAGTGACAAAATTAAAATTTCAGTCTCACACTGAAAGAAAACTGATTTGGAAAATATTACTTTTGCCTGAAATAAATAAGCAAACTTAGTGTTATCTCCAAAGATTATTGGACATAGATGTACAAACCCATGGATGGCTCAAAACCAATTACAATTCAACACAATTTATTAAATAAAATTCTTTGGGATACCTGTACTGTTCAGAAAGAAGTATGTTCTACTGAAGAAAAGATTAGTATGGATGGGTAAGAAACTGAAAACCTTCCCAGTAAGAAGCCTGTTTTCAGTGAAAGCTGCCTTCTGCACAGTCCCATCCAAGGGGCAATGGTTTTAAAATAGAGAGAGGGGGATTTAGATTGGATATTAGAAAAAAGTTCTTTACTGTAAGAGTGGTGGAGCACTGGAACAGGTTGCCCAGGGAGGTGGTGGATGCCCCATCCCTGGAGAAGTTCAAGGCCAGGTTGGATGAGGCCCTGAGCAACTTGATCTAGTTGGGGGTGTCCCTGCTTCTTGCAGGGGGGTTGGACTGGATGTCCTCTGGGAGTCGCTTCTAACCCTACTCATTCTATGATTCTGTGATTCTACCTTTTACTCTCAATTATTTCTGTGTCTCAATCATTTCCTTTAGCAGTGGTTCCACTGACTGATGAAAAGATATTTTTTTGGCATCACACATTTCCAAGTTCATCACTCAAACTTACATGGCCTTAGACAAGGGTCATACATCATTAATTGTACAGGCAAACTTACCACCCATATCTCCATTTGAAACTAGCATTTTTATCCTCTGAAATGTGACATGAATAAAATGCATCTCACGTCCAAAATCTGGCACTAAAATAATAATTTTAACATTTTATTTTGGAAAGAAAATGGTCAAAACTGATGCTTAAAAAGACAGGCAGCCAAATAACCAAATATTTATAAATCAATTGTCTTCTACTCACTGTACTCGGCTTTTTATCCACAACAATTCCGGCAAGCAGCTGAGACTGTGGTCCTGCTGTCTTTAGGTCATATCTGTTTTGTTCCCTTATCTGCAGAGAGAAAATAAACTGGGTTAGAAACATGTATTTGTTTTTAACAAACCCTGTGCCCACCAGCTTTGCAAAGCCAGTAACACAGGCAGCAGTGAATGGCTGGAGGATCTATCTGCACGCTGCCGCACCTCAAAATTAGGACCTCTCCTTGCACCTCAAAGCACTGCATATGGTTTTTAGCCATTTGAATACTCCCAAATATCCACCATAATCCCAGTCCCACATTTCATGCAAGCCAGTGTCTGAAAGTGAGCTCCAAGGAACACCATGTCTCTGAACTCCTACTCTCCATCCCCCCCTCCTCAAATAAATGACCCATGTTAAACTACTGGAGAGATTGCTGTGATCACAAAGGTTGGTAAAGCTTTTTCCTTCTGTGAATACCTTCATTTTAATTTTCCCCCAAGCCCGAGCTTCACAGGGCAGTGCTTAGTAGATTGATAGATCAGATGTTAATACAAATACAGATCATACTAAAAAAAAAAAATCTACAGCAGAAAAACAGGAATAAACTATCTAATGACACAGTGATACACATAAACTTTGAATTCATTGCCCAGGACTTGTATTATTAATCTCTAGATGATTAGAGGGTGCCTTTCCAGTTCTAAGGAAGGGAGTTGTTCCTTCTGACTCCAGTTCAGTCCCCACAGATACTGATACAGTGCTTTCCAAGAAAGAGAAAAACATGCAATCAAATGGAAAGTGTCCCGAGTATCTGTTAATATAGTTATGCCAAGGGTGGAGTATTTGGTCAGTCTGACAGTCAATGTCTTATGTGCTGGAAGGGAAAAGCAGTGAGATATTTGTGTTTACAGAGCAATCCAACAATAACATCCCTTTATCTTCTTTTTACAGCCATTAGCAAGCTGACTGGACCACAGAAACTCCACCTTAGGCAGTGCTAGGAGAATTAATACAGAACAGAGTGAGATTACAGCCTGAGATTGAATCATGCTGCGGACAACACACAGCAACGCGGTTCATGTTGACACCCAATTATCCACTAAATAAATGTGAAATAGCAGGGACTACCATTTGTGGTTTATCATTTCCAGAGTTAATACTCATCTTCCATCAAACTATTGCATCCAAAATTTACATATATATTGCATATGCACCTACAGACTTCATATATATCTTACATTTAAATACACTTTTTTTATTGCCAATAATCACACACAGTGTAAGAAACTTCTTAGTAAAATCAGAACACTTGGAAATATTACTTTACTGCTGTGGTGAATCATTACTTGAACATACAGTTTTATTTGGAAATGTTGCAGTTTTCTTCATTACACTTCTTTTACCTTATTTCTCTTTTCCAACACTTCACTTGGGTTTGTGTTCAGAGGAACGAATTGGTTTGGATCTTCAATTTTGATTGGCGTTCCTCCACTGGTCTTGGAGGAGTCATCAGCTTTCATCCACTTAAATTATAAAAAACAGAAAAGAAAGCTAAAACCCCCTGCATGATGGCCATGGACAGTTGTCAGTGTTGTCTTACTGTTAAAGAGGAGATATAAAGAAAGGACTTCCTGACTTTATTCTCAGTGACACCACAAATTGATCCAAGCTTCTTACAAGTTTCTGTTTGTCCAAGAGGATTTAAGGTCCCTTGAACATGTATCATCAAGATCACTTTTTGTAAACACAGATATACATGCCTGTAGAATGCAGTAGTAACTGTGTAGTAACAAAGTCACATTTAGGAAGGCCCACAGATCCATACAGATCCATACAGATCCACCAGCTCCAGAGTCCTTGTTCTTTCTATCAATTCATTTGCTATTCCCACGTTTTGTCTGTAGTTCTGTTCCTTCGTAAGCAGGGTTTTAAATCAGTGTTGGAGGGTGTTTCTCCCAGCCTTACATTTAGAAACTTGCTAGTCTACCAGCAGGAGGAGCTGATGCTTTTATAACTGTACCATGCAGCTGGGAGCAGCCTGATAGCAACATGCTCCATAGTCCCAGGAGAACCAGTTCTCTCCAGGCTGGAAACACAGTAGAAGCATCTTGGTAAACTGAAGGAGGAGGAAAAATCTCGATTGTACTTAAAAGTAGTCGCAGGAACAGACTCTTTGAAGTCTGTTTTAAGCAGGCTTGCCAAGAAGAAAAGGGCAGTTAGAGAGGAATTAGAGCTTCTGCCTCCCTTGTGAGAGAACAACCCACGGATGATTGAAAACCTTACTATGTTTGATGGATAATTAATAGCACAAAAGGATATGGGAGAAAAACCGTTTTCTACTTCAGAAATCAGAAGAGCTAGTAACAAAAGGGAAATCAATCACAGTTAAATTTTATGATAAACTGTTACTCTTCCAAACAGTTAAACCCCTCTTCTCCAGAGAGGAACTTTGAACTGATGTCATTAACTCTCCCCAAAAAGTAATAAAAGTAGGCTATCAAAACTTATTTGTGAATCCTGTTATATAAACTGTAATTCACTTTCAAGCAGTGCAAAGACTGAAATGACTGCCTGAAATATCTACCTACCGTAATCTTAGTCCTGGGACTGGTTTCCCCGTTCCAGGATTCCTCAGGCACATTAACTTTCAAGTATGTATTTGGAGAGTTCAGCCATCTTGTCTTTTCCCTCTGTTGCCTCTGTGCCAGGAATTTCAGGGGGGACAGTGGGACTGCATCATCTTCAAAGGAAAAGGCAGTCACGGTGGCTGGGATCTCAACGTCACTCTTATGTCTGGGCTTTTCCCTGACTAATGGTTGCCTATAGGCATAGCCAGTTCTGTATCCCTATGGAGGGGAAAAACAAACAAACAAAAAGATTTACAAAAATTAAAAGGGGAAAAAAAAAATCAGAAAAAGTTATCCAAACAAGTAATGGAATTTTTATGCCGCTCTAGATACACTAAACAGGTCCAGTGAGCTCTTCCATGAGCAGGCTTGTAGCATTGCCTATTCGTACTATCAGCATTCAGGAGATCCACTTAAAATACAGTACAGTAGAAGCTGGACAGGGCCCCACTCACATCTGACCTTCCTCCCAACCCCTGTGACCAACAAACGAACCTCCGCTCACATTATGACCCAAGTAGAGTTCATGAGGACAATTATCTGTTGGACAACAGCACATCCTAGTTCATGACACTCCCCCGTTCCTCACTAGTTGTATTTCAGGCTGACCCAGACTTCACAGTGCAGTGAAACAGACATTTCAAACAAATAATAAATGATCCTATTTCCTAAAGTTAGAATTAATAACAAAATATAGAAAGAATCTATTTACTAGATGTGATTAAAATATGTTTTTATTATTAATCTACTATGAAGAGGAAATATGTTTGTGAGATGAGTTCAAAACATTATAAATCCTTCTCAAGACAGAATACTACTGTCAGATACACTGACACAATTAAAGCTAAGCCAAGCAGAAGAGATTTCACATACAATAAAAGCTATTCCATCATTCTCTCAATCTCACAAAGAAACCAGAAGCAATCATTTGTTTACAGAAGTGAATCCTACACTCTCAGAACCTTGCAAGTGCCTATATAGGCAGTGTCTTCAACGTGCTCTCACCAGGTTGTCCAGCATCCTCATCAGCGCTTCGAACTCTTGCTCCCCAACTTTCCATTTCTGCTGTGAAGCCATATTAACTCCACCTCCTCCAGTTGCTGCCACGGCATGTGTGGAAGGCTTGAACTTCTGCAGATCCAGTAGTAGGAGATTGTCTATCCCACCTGCTCCAGCTAATGCATGGACCTAGAGACATCAACAAGAGTATTTCATTTGTGGAAAGGATTTTTTTGAGTCTGCTTTTCTGAATTCACAGGACAAACATACTTAATCACACTCTATATCTATCTCTCAGGCTAGTTTGCTTCTGTGCAGAACTGTATTAAAATATCTGTCATACATTATGAGCAGACAAAAGAATAAAGTCTGCTCATAGTTGTACACTAAATTTTTTTTTTCATTTTTATATCCATTTCAAAATGAATGAACAATCAACCTCAAAATGAAAGGCAAGGCAAGAGAGGAAAGGAGTGGGAGACTGTCGTTCACACCTCCAGATGTCCAACTGGGAATGCAGGATCACTGAGGGACAAGTAGCACAAAGCAATGAGGTTTCTGAGGATGGGGTGAAGAGTTATGGAGGTGAGGACATTTTCAGTGGTCTGTCTCCACAGGTTATAGATAATACCTAGATACCTAACTACATAGTTAGTTAGACAAAGCAAGTGATTATGGGACTCAAATAGTTTTAATTATGCTACCCTCTACCATTGCCCCAAAGACCTTTAATTTATTCAGTTTTACAAATCTTGTGATCACAGGGAGAAGCTTCTTTCCTTGTCACAACATTTGGCTTTGATAAACAAGCTGAATGTTGAGTGATCTTAAGTCCCACTTCCACATGCTGGGAGCACCAATGACTCTATTATCAGGCAGATTCCCTGCACGAAGCTCACTCTCCACAGCATGGAGCAAAGCCTATACCCTTTGGAGTGTAGCACTGCTTATACTAACTCAAGGAATTGGTCAGTATTTGTGCTGTTCCTTTTATGTTGTCCTGATTACTCCAATTTCTCTGACTTTGACCTAGTGTGTGATTACTGGATTCCACAATCCCAAATACTTTGTAATATCTGAGATCTTCCTATCTGGGATGTAATCCGTAACTCAGCAGCATAAGTGTTTGAAATTAAATACAGATAAACTCTCTTACCTGTGTTTCACAGGCCAGTTGCACATTGAAAATATAGTGGAATGCTTCTTCCAGTGTCTCTCCTAGTGCTACCACTCCATGGTTTCTCAAGACTAATACCTAGTAAATGAAGACACTAATGTTAAATGGTAGAAACTGGCGCAGTACATGAAAATTGTTTATGAAGAGCGTGAATGAGGTTGAATACCTTGCAACTGGGTCCAAGAACTTTCTGAAGCTGAATTCTCTCTTCCTGTTCATCAAGAGATCCCTGGTAGTTGTAATAAGCAACATCACCCAGAATCAGAGCCTCTTGTGATATAGGAAGGATGCCACACTTCATAGACGAAACCTGTTTCAAGAAAACAAAGTACTGATAGTTAGGAAAAACTGCAACTCTTAAAATCCATATCTCAACCACTCCCAGCCCTCACAGGTTGTGCTCTGTCTCTCTTTTAGTAAAGATGATAAATTCTCTATAGTGAGGGGTTAGAAACAATGCCTCCCCCCTCCACCCCCATCTAATTTGCAGTAGGGCAACAGAGCTGCTGCTACTCAAACTAGGGACAAATTAGTTATAGGAAAAGGCAAATTATCACAAGTATTTTAATTTTTGTGAATTTTATCTGTGTTTAATTTGCAGCATAAGCCTACTTAATTTTTTTTTCTTTCTTTGCCACATTTATTAACTCCAAGTTAGTATATTGATAAACGAAGGCTAGTATAAAAGTTGTTATCTATTCCTTTTTTAATGTGGGAATGGAATACATATATGTGCATTTATATATAAAACCACTTAAAATGGAGTTGCATAAGGCAACTGATGTTTACAGCATGTTATATGGTTTGATATGCTACAAATGGAGCCTGTGTAAACTCTGTACTTTACACACCCATTAACCTGAGTACAAACCTAACTAAGCATCAATTTATTCCTATTCATTTAACTGTGAAATTCATTCATTTGATGAACTCACACCTTCCTTTACTAGTGCAGAAATGATGTTAAAACCAAAAATAAAACTGCTGTAAGCAGTGATTTGGATTCAGAAAGTTGGTCTAAGTTTGCAATGCTCATTATGCTAGAAGGAAGACTCACAGCTGCTGTTGCTGGGGTATGTATGTGTATTACACATCTGACGTCGGGGCGTGTGGAGTAGATGGCCACATGTGGACTGAATCCTGCATTGTCAATACTTAGAGCCGTACTTCCCTGGTCAACTACATCTCCTAGGATGTTTACCTTAACCTGGAAAAGTCAAACACAGGAATCACATTCAAAAAGCTTGCAACAACTGCCATCATCTACACAATACCCTCATTTTCTTACTTAGTACCAAACTTCCCCCCTGCCACATATAGAGTACACAGAAAAAAAAGTAAAGTAGGTGAGCAGCTATGAATTTGTGCATCAATGAACCATTCTGCTTCCAAGCCCTTGACAGTGGTTGGAAATCCAGCCATGGAACAAGAAAAGACCCTGACAGAACATATTTTCCTCTTTGATCTAGCTGATCTTTCCTTGTTTCTGACTTTCAAAAATAATTTC
Source organism: Heliornis fulica (assembly GCA_013399135.1). Taxonomy (NCBI): domain Eukaryota; kingdom Metazoa; phylum Chordata; class Aves; order Gruiformes; family Heliornithidae; genus Heliornis; species Heliornis fulica. Next base: position 178,608 of record VXBZ01003196.1, read on the forward strand.
ATTATCTTTTTCCTACATTCTAAATATGATGAAAACTCAGCCTCTGAAAATTTTTTCGTAAGAACGTTACATGCATAGGGAATTTTCAATTTCAGGAGAGCATTGAAATGATAATTGCAGGATAAAACAAATAACAAACAGGAGGGTCATATGAGGTCTCCTCATGTTTGCATTTTGGTTTTGTGTTTGCTGGTGCAATGCTATCAATCCCAATCTGCTATCCCTTCCAACCGGAGGTAGCTTCATTACTGATAGGTACTGACACACAGAACATATGGCAAGTTCTGCTCCAGAAGATGCACGATTTAGCAGCTAACATTGCTTAAATGCCAATCTGTAACTTCATCCAGCTCCTCTCTCAGGCTTGTGGAAGATTATTCAACTTTATTTCCCCAATTACAAAGATAAGATCTGATTCTACTAACACTACTCCTACAGAGTCGTTCCACACGTATTACCATATTGACAGGTTGTAAAGGTTGCTGCTACACTGAGCCTATTTGATGAGCTTCATCAGACAGAACAATACTTTGTTGTTCCACACTGAAGCTGAATACAAAGCAACAGAAGGCAAACCTAAACCTGAAAAAAAAAAAAAGGCCGAGGACAAAGGATACCAGTATCTAAACAGTTAATCGGATTTTCATTTGGTGGGTAAATATGAAAAAACAAGCAACAGCACGATTACAGTTCAGCAGCCACAAAAGTCTTTTAGAAATCAAGTTGAGAGCCTTGTTGGTTATTACAGCAGGCAAATCACATACCAAATTAGAAGCTGAAGCTTCAGAAAAGGACAGACCTCTTGGAATGATTAGGATATGGTCATGCTCTTTGCTGACTCTTACCTGCAAAGGAGGAAGAAAATGAATTACTGATCTATTTTTGAATTTATATTATTCAGGGGGAAAAATAACTTCAATGAGTAGGTAAGAGTGCAGATAAAATTTTCTTTGATAAAATACTTACTGTGATATAGGCATTTGGCAAATGTGCCCACCCGAACAAGTCGGCCAATCTATATAAACTGGCTAACTTGCAACGAGTAAGCTTTTCTCCCTTAACAAACGAGGAGGTATCTATCCCAGGTAGATCATTAATGGGTGTAATCATTCCATGGCCTGAAAAACAGAATAAATAAAAAACAAAACGAAAGATTATGGGCAATTAAATAACTTCTAGCTCTGCCATGATTTTCTAGAAGCAGTATATTTAAATTGTTAGCACAGCAGTACCAGCAATTATTAGAGTGCATTGCTGGGACTTCTAAGGTCTTTGCTGAAATTTGTTACTTTAAGTAGGTAGGAGCCATACTCTGAATCTAAGTCTTCATCTGTTTTTCAAACATGAGAGGTGAAATACAGACTGCCTTTGAAGTACTACTTAGATTTTGAGCACCTCTCTGATTCAAGATCCTATACAGGACTAGAACTGTGTTTTAAGACATGTACTACTAATCAAGTGTTTTAATGGGTTACTTTGAGAATTACAGAACACATTCCTGCTGGACTTCCAACACCAGTATAACTAATTTAAGAGACGTCTCAGTCCAAGCACCATAATTTAGCCCTAATGAAGAAATTAGGATTAGTGCAAGAGTTCTCAAACTGCTTGACAGAGGACATCACTTCTTAACAGAGAAAGCACAAAGATCAGTTCATCTCTGCCTTGTGACTACAGAAACATATGCACGATATCCCTTTGAGAGCTACAGCCTTAGCTTGCAGGGAAAGTTCAGACCAGAAGAGGTAAAAGTAATTTTGGTTTTCAACAAAAGGAGTATGCACTTTGAGATTAGTCATCTTGTAAAGAGTCCTGGGCAAATGCAGCAGAGATAAGTTAGACCCACAGTCTCACCAACCAGCCAGAGACAAAGATAAGATTGTTTGGGCTCTCTGTTCTCTTCCACTTATTTTGTTAAATGAACTCCCATGAGCCATCTTGGGACCGATTCTCAAGAGATACTGAATGCTGACAGCTGCCACTGTACTTCAGACTTGCAAGTTCCCATATGATGTCCACCCACAGACCTTACATCGACTTGTTTCAGTGCTTCCTGACTTGGAAAGAAGAACTTGGGTGCTAACTGGAAGATCCTAGCAACATCTTTCTAACTAGAGTGTGTACTACAAACTGGTTTTAGCTGTGGGAACTGCCTGCATAACGATTCAGTTTGCCAGGCTATCCCCCCACCTCATTTTAGAAAAATAATAATTTATATGCAAAGGTAGAAAAATAAACAGTTCAAGTTATTATGTATTTCATATCTAAGTCTATGATTGTGTTAAAGTGCTAATAGTGAAGGGGTACAGCATTTTGATCCCTCTCAGGTAAACTGTTATTAGCAAACACTAGAATAACTGAGTGCGATGACTCCAAATGTTTTGGATATCATTAAACAAACCAAAGAATTTGAGAGAAGAAAGCGTCAAAAGAAAGTTAAGGCCACCATCTGTATGGCTCCACAGCTGAAACAAGCTCTGACAGAACTTCCATCCAAAGCAAGCTCTGGTGATAATGAAAAAAAGGAAGAGAAAAATGTACAATTATATGTACAATTCACTTACTGAGTGAAGCTGAGGAAAAACCTGCGAAAGAGCTTGCTGTAATGTATTCAGCAATCTGTTGTAACGCAAGCAGTCCAGTGGGGTTATTGCCCTTCTTCATTTGTTCTTGAATAAGGCATTCCAGATCTTCTCTAAAAGCCTGTAGAAACATTTGAGAATCATCAAGAAACCTGGCTTGGATAGAAAGAAGATTATTATAGGTGGGGCTGGGAGCTTTGCCTGTTAGTAATGCTACATGACACTTGCTCTTAGACCTTGTTTTTAGCTGCTTAGAACTTCGCCAAACTTTAACCCTCTGACCTAAACTTTACATGCTAAGTATTGGCAATCTGGGGGGTGGGAGGAAGGAGTTTGGTTACAGAGGATTGACTATTTCCCCAGATCAAGACAAAACATTACCAAAATGTGGTTTTGTAAATGATAACACACCCCCCCCCACACACACACACGCTTTTTTATCAATAATGAAAGGGTTGCCCATATTTTTAAGAGTTACTTGAAATTCACTCAGGATGTGTTGCTTTTGGTGCTGGATATTTTTTAATTCTGTAATCGCTCTGAAAATCAATCCAAATTTGATAGAGTTATAAACAATTGGAAAACTGGAGCTCATCCATGCTCAAGTAGTATCTCAGATATGTAAAAACTAGATGGAGTGCCAGGATGTCATGGTCTCTATTTCTTTCCCTCTCCCAAAAGGATAATACACTTCCCTCTCATTTACAATGCCCACAACCCCAAGTAACAAACTCCTGTATATCATGTAAAACGTTTTCAGAGTATCAAATCTAATATACTAGGTACTGTTATCAAAGTTTTTTCCTTCTAGATGACAGGCAGAGTAACCACTGTCCATAACAAACGCCTGTCCTAGGACTACTTCAGTCCTGACATTCCCAGACTGAGTAATTTCTGTTCCTTCATACTTGCCTTAAAGCTTAGACTTTCTAATCCTCTTGTTATTTCTTGGCAGTATCTCCAGCCTTTGTCTGAACAAGCAGTACACAAGGCTGCATGCAACACGAACTGAGGTGTACTGCAAACGCTCTTGCTCGTTTATCCCAGAAAGACATTTGGTGCCTTTGCTACGCAGCTGACTCCTACTGCAACTCTGGGTCATACCCAGTATGTAACTGTGCCTTTCTCTTTGCCTGCCTTAGCAGAGTACTACAAAAAAAAAAGGAAAACAGTTCTGTATGGCAAATGTAATTTCTTCACTGAATTTTAATTCAGAACTCCAAAACACCCACTTTGTTGGGCAAAATCCACCAACCTCCAAATATAGTCTGTTCTTCAAGTTCTGACTCTAAAAGAGAGTAAGTGCTACCAGATCCCCAAAAAACATCCTCAGTACTCTACTTGATACAGTTTTCAGATACCCATGCACTTACTTAGAGTAACTTTATCAGGATTGCGTGTACCTGAGAGTTTCCAAATAAGTAAAGCCTCTAAAAACTCAGATGGACTGAGTGTGCGGTGATCTGTTACGTGGATCTCTCTGTGCAGCCCACACCATGCACACAGCATCCCCCAAACAGTTTAACAACCTCTCACTAGCTTGAAAATACACGGGCAAAGTCAGATACTTCTCGTTAGTGGCTGCTGTAGGTAAAAACGGTGCAAAGGGAAGGAGGGAGCAGATGGGGAAAAGGAAGGAAGAAACAAGGAATGGAGTGAGGAAAGGAACTTAACTGGGGCTGGTGAAAAAAACCCTGGAGGTATGGGAGGAGGATGAGCACTGGCAGCTCATAAAGGGAACTGTCAGGAGGTGATTATGGGGAAATAATTGCCAGAAAGGCAAATAAGGATTTGTGGAAAACCACAAGTGGTTGAAGAAAACATCCCAACTCTCATCCTTCACCCATCAGCAGATGTCTGGGAAACCCACCCCCTTCAGTCTGATTCAGCCCTGATGATGGCCATCCGCTTCATGACTCCCTGTGTTCCAATGGCAATGCCAGTGCCACCTCCCTGACAAAGTGATGAGCACCGTCCCCAGTCTGGAACCTGAATGTGGCTGCAAGCTCAGACTACTGGAAGTCAGACATGCAGAACATGTTTCTTCACTTGTCCCTGTTGCACAGAGATAATAATCTTTAAGCATACCACAGCCATCTTGTCCCTGTACCTCATTTGGCACACGGAGGCTAGTTCTCACTAGCAAAGAAATTCAGTATTTTTACCTCTTTCTGCAGCTCTGCACAAGGCCCTGTGCCTTTTGTGCATGCTACTCATAGTCTGTTGAGATGACAGTTATTATTTATCTGACAAGATTTTCTCTGGGCAGATAATTACTGTAAATCCAAGTGCTTCACAAGCATTAACATACTAATCCTCAAAACATGCCTTTAAGTTACAGCAGGGTACTGTCATTTCCACAGAATGACAGCAAGTTCAGGTGCTTCCACTGGTTTGCGACATTGATTTCAAGAGGCCCAGAGCCCCATCTGCAGAGCACTGGGCAGTAAGTACTCTCCTACATCTCTCAAAACACAAGTCTCAGTGAAAATTCAAGTGCACCACTTAAGAGTGCTCAAGGCACCTCAGGGTAACAAAGGGACAGACAGAAAAATCACAACCTGAATAAAACGGATGATTGAGCATCATCCATGACAGCTCAGTGTAAATCCTTGAGTTTGGTGAGCACCTGAATCTGCACATGTCTCACTACAACCAAAGCAGTTTTCAATGAAATTCAGATGTGTGTGGATTATACAAGGCATAAAGATTTTACATATAACTAGAAGAAAGCACTTCAGTATTCAAACAGCTCACAGTGGACAGGAAAAGGAGCCAAGGTCCAACCTTTATGTTCTACCAACCGGACTGAGAGTGCACAAAGTATAAAATAACAAGAAGTACTTCCCTGGCCCTATGCACTACAAGAGGTTTCCCCCCTAACCCCCAAAAGGAAAAAAAAAATATCCCCGAAACACATAAAGCTGACTTCCAAGCACCAGCCATCCCAGTGCCAGCCAGTCTTATGGCACTCTCTCCTTCTGTTACCATGATCTGTTAAGGTTGCAGAGACAACAACTAGCCAATATATTTCATCAACAAGCTTTACTAATGCTTTCATATTCTGTCATTCCATGATACTCAATTATTTCTCCAACATTCCTGAAAGAGGCCCCCCACAAGAAAGCTCTGTCATTTCACACTCCTCAGGGCTGAAATGCTCTTTCTTTCACTCTTGTTTACAATCTGTATGTAAGGAAACTGTACATTTGTGGTCTCACAGGGGCTATGTAGAAGACAAAATTCCCAAAATTTATGGAAGCATTTGCTTGGAAGGGGATGGAGAAAAATAGTTATCTGTATTATATTAAATCACTCTCACTTCAATTCAACAAGGACTATAAAAAAGATCTGCAAAAGCATTCACAGTAAACTCTTATTAGTCCTAGTCAGGCTTTTTTTTTTCCTTAAGCTGCAAGAGTGATATTACTTCTACAGAAGAACAAAGGAAGTGCAGTGTATTTCTGACAAATTTTAACAGAAAGATATAATTTTTTTTATTTATTATTGTACGTTTTAATTCTTCTGCTTTCTGACCATGCTACTGATGTTCTTCTGAGCTTAGTTTTACTCTCTGAAGCTAACAGTAGTAAATTACACACTTGCTGAGGCTACTACAAATGAGGATTTAGTGTTGTGTCAACAATTTTGTTAAACTGAACAAGCAGCTTTCCTTAGAAATAATTTCAGAATTAACAGAAGATCGGTAAGAGCCAGGACAAGTAGCAAAAATGGAGGTTTGGGATGAGCTGTAAAACAGAGGTGAGGATGTGCACAAAGTCCTCAAAATATGCAATTTATCAATGTACCAATGTTCAACAATCTTTTTCAGCAGACCTCTGTTGTCAGTGTCACACACAACTCACACACGTTCCTGCATGCATATTTATGAATATTTCAATACTTTTCATTCACTGCTTCAGACCTTCAAAACTCAGGTCTGTATGTCCTTCAATAACTATCTAACATGTGATAACACAACCTTCCTCTGTTTCCAGTAACTCACATAGGCATATGGGACAGGCATGACCTTCTGATGGAGAACAATTTACTTTAAATATTAGCCATTACATGAATGGTATTTATTGGAGCTTTCACTGTACAGAGCTTATTTCTGTAAAACCAACACTGTGCAGGATTCCAATTTTGGCATCTGCTTCTGAAAACCTAACTGTAGCAGGGGTCCACACAGTTTGGCTTTGCTTTCATTCACAAAATTGTAACATATATATGGCATTATGCTGCAACTGCCCACAAGTGACCAAGGAACAGCCATGCTCTAGAGAGATGCTTTCAGAAAGATGACAAACACACTGCTCCAGCACAAAGCAGTTATTTTTCATGAAGAAAGGTCATGAGTAATTTCAGATGTAGTATTTGACAAGAAAATGCTGACAAAGTTAAAAACATACTGTCAGATAGATGAAAAGTCATGATATTCAGCTGTATGCTCAGCATTGCTCAATAAAGAGCAAGTTTCAGCTCTGGGATTTAAATGCCTCTTCAGTCAAGTATGGGTTTTTTGGTTTAAAACACTAAAACTTTAGACATAAGATGACACAATAAGAGCAGTGATTTTTTTTTTTTTTATGGTGGGGACCAAATCCCAAAGCAATCAGTGCAGCAGCACCTCATGGCTGCCCATCAACACCCCTGCACCACTTCCGCACCCGACCAACCCACTGGTGCTGCAGAGAGGCTGCCGCTTGGATAACCCACATCACTGAGAGTCACCTCCCATTTGCACAAACAAACCTTCCCAGCCAAGAACCAATGTACCACCCTTGCTGCACTGGAACAGCACTCCCTGCATTCTGCTGGAAGTCTGCATAGGAAACAGTCAATGGTATGAAAACCGGGCTCAAGACAGCTTTGCCTCCTTTCCAATAGCTGTCACAGGCACAGTGGCCGAAAGACACACAACTAGGAGGATGCTGAGTAGAGCTTTTATTCAACTGGCAGCAGACAATGACCTGAGTGAACAGCCTGACCTTGGTATGCAGCAGGCTCCCAACTCTCCTTCCACTGCTGCCAGCTAATGGAACTTATTCCAGATGAAAACATGACTTTGCACTTATACCACGAAGCAAAGCATCCCTTGCAGAGCCAAGCCTGCCAGCTGCTGACCTGACTGCCCAGAGCTGGCAGTGCCCGGCTGCTCTGCTTCCATCTCACCCACCTTCCCAAGGCCATGCTGCTACCTCACACCAAGACATGAATTTCCCCATGACTCACAAGTATACAGTGTAGATAAGTCTGTTCCTAAAACTGTCTCTAGAACTCCATTGTTTCTAAACTCCCACCCAGCTCTTCTACACCAGCTTAGTTACAGAGTACTGCCGTCTGCAGAACTGACACAGCTTTTCTTCTTAGGGTCATTAGTTGCATGATTAGGTCAAGGTCCTTCTGACATCCTAAAATTGCTTCTCCCGAAACGTTTGCAATCATCTTGCAAACACACATCATAAACTCAAGCAGTTTACATGCAAAAATCTTTCAACATAAACCCGCAAGGGCTCTCTGAAACTCAAGAGTGAAGTTAGAAGCCTCAGTTCTGACTCACGTACTTCCCTTTTCTCTCAGGAGGACAGGCTAAGTGTGAGCTGACAGGATAACCCAGGTTTCAAGAATCAAAGCAATATTTGCATGTGCCAGTAGACAACTAGCATTTTTCAGTCAATATAAACACAAAAACTAGAATATCCAACTTGTTAGAAACATCCATTTTATGTGTATACACACCTATATATAATAGAGAATAATAATGTTGCTGGACAATTTTAGTATTAATCCCTTCATCTCGGTAGGCAGCTCTCTGAGGATGTTAAGAAGTATGCAGGCTCATAAGTATTTTGCCTATATTTCTATGCTGTTTCTTGACCATTTATTTCTCCATTTAGTCCTTACCCACTCAAAAGAAGTAACAATAAAGAAAAAAAATTATTTTCCTTGTACAAACAGTGACATGCAGGTCATCTCCAACTACTCCAAAGCATCGTAAAAGACGAGAAACCACATACTTGCATCAGGACTAACTGTAAGTAAGTGTAATAGTAAGGTCCAAACATTTTGATGTGTCACTCTGCAGAGAAGTACCAAGAAATGCATGTGAGGTCCCTCCATTTAGAATAGCAGCACTGCTGTTACTCTAAAAGCCGCAGAATAATAAAACCTCCTTTCGGCCACTTTTACTTTTCCACATTTTTGATCAGAGTTTATATATCTTAAACCAATTTTTAAATATAAGAGCTTAATTCAACTTATCTACACATCAAAGTTCCCACCCTGTTTTTAAGCCAAACCACCACCGCTGAAGAAAAGTTTCAAAACTTAACTGGTGTTTTGCTCTGGAGAGCAAAGGGACGTTAACTCCAACTCCTGTAAGCGCAGCTGCCCACGGAGAGAAAGACCTTCACCGAAACAGCCGATACGGCTTCACAACAGGCTGTTTCGGGACTGCTGTTCAGATACAAACAACCTAAGTGGAAAAGGGTGGAGCTGGCCACAAAAAAACCGCCAGTGCGTTAAGGCTGGTGGGGAGAAGATAAGAGTTGCAAAAAGCATTTGTTAAAGCTATGAAAAATAAAAAAAAGTAGGGGACTTCTGTGTTAAGATAGAAAGAAAAAGGCTCAGTAATAAATGTGGGGAATTAGGTAAAGTTATAATAATCACTTCCAGTGGGCTGGATTCAGCAACTCGGCAAGCTGGTCGCACACAGTCCTCAGCATGTGCTGGTTTTTCCAGCTCCTCTAACCTAGTACACACAAGACTCCTCTGCGTGAGCTGAAGTAGCATGTTTACTCCTGTGATAACCAGCCTAGAGATACCCTATGATTAAAGCAAAACCTGAAACATTAAACTCCTTTGCAAAGGCCATCTGCAGCACACCCAGCTCCCAAAGTCCCAGCACCAGCAATCCCCACACTTGCAAAGCTCGGGCCGTAAACAGCAGGCCTGGGTTTGTCCCTTGTCCTTTCTTGTGGAATAAAGCCATGCCATGCATCTTTCTAGATGGAGTACAACCACCAAAACTTAGAATGCTAGAAGAATATATTTCCAAGCATAATTAACCGTTCTTTCAGCAAGCTCAGGAGTGGGGCAGGTGGGAGCACATCTGGTGACAACACACCAGGACGAATGGGTAGAGCTCTCGCAGGGTGTTCTGGTTGCGATCAGGGAGGAAAATCATTGACTTAAGGCACTGTTAAGAACTTTACTAAACCATGGGATTATTTAACAAGCAAAAAAGAAAAAAAAAGCTCAAATCTTAAAAATTAATACAACTAAGTAAGGCCTTTAATTGGTATCTATTACTTGCATTGCAATGAAAACCCCTCTTGCTGCTCTCACCAGATCAACTTGAGACCTTTATTGGACAGAGTTTGCAAGACTAGTGGATGAAAGAAAAATGGTGGATTGTGTTACAATGCATTATCTATCTATCTATCTATCACTCATCTATCTAGGGAATTAACCCAGACTGGAGTGTTACTTACAATTAATTACTTCAAATACATATAGGACCATAGATAAGTTGTCAGGCAAAGGAAGATGGTTTAATGATTTGAATAATCTAAAAAACATGGTGCCAAAAGTACAACAGAATCTTCAGACACCTTTCAAGATGACAAAAACCCAAACAGTTAACAACCAGAAGGAAGATTAGAAATACCTCTTGGAAAAAAAAAATCAATTTAGAAACTGTCAGCATTATATATAATGAAAACCACAGCTCAAACTAAATGTAAAGCAGCAGCATGAAAATAAGAGAGGAGTTAAAGGTAACTTTCATTTTTAACATCAGAAAACCAGGAACAGCACAAAACTCTCAATTGCACTTGCTGTGTTGGTATGCATCAGTGTATGGATACGAATTGACCTTGCATGTTGCAGGTATAGAAATGGAATTTAGGCAATGGGACTTCTTGGTTTCTTAGAGATCCAGTGAATGGCCTTGAATTAACACAATATTACCCTGAACACACATTCCCCCTCAATCAAAGTGCTGAACTTGCCTGGCCCCCCGGTCAGCCCCAGGCTCAGTAGGATACTGTCATGGCTCAGAAGGGATCTTTAAGAGACATTTTCTGAGTGTTTAAATGATGTGCCAAGTTGAGCTCATCTCCCCTGGTAAATGAAATGCTGCACAGGTTGCATGACAAAAGCATGTGATTAAAAAAGCCACTGTGAGGAGGGTCATGACTCCCCAGCAGCATGTCATGAAGATGTCAGAGAAGACCAAAGCCAGAGAGGGGAGGGAGCTGCAATGCGAGCTCCCCAGTGAGGAGGTTCCCAGGGGTTGGACAAGGTTGTGAGCCCTAACTGGCCAAAAGGCTGATGCTCCCAATAGATATGAAAGGCTTCTGAACTTGTGGGGACAGACCAGAGGAAGCTGAAACATGTAAGGAACCGAAAGGACTTTGATATTTTAAGAAAATAAGCTGTCTCAAAAGGGAGGGGTGTTGTGAAAATACTGCTTTCACTCGACACAAAATAAAGTAAGCTACGCAAACGCAAATGCTGGGGGGAAAAAAAAATAAATCAAGCCATCCTTCATCTCTGTCCTGATGGTTTGAAATATACATATCCAGCAAAAAAAAATCCACGTGTGGGTGGGTTTGCTTGTTTTTGAGGAGAAAAATCTGCCTGCTTGCTAAGGCAGACCTCTGAACAGAGGAGTTGCCAAGCAGGACTCACCTCCCCACTTTTTTGTGCAAGACCAAGCTGGCGTGGGAGGCAGGGGCTTGTGTGCATTTACAAGGCAGGAAGGAAGAGAGGCACAAGGGAGAAGTATATTTTTAACCTCAGCATAACCCCCTCCTCCTCGATTTTGCAGTCTGGATGGCTAGACCTGAATCACTACCCTCATGTAATGGCAGCCACGATGGACTGGTCAGCACTCTACATCCAACATGGAATTAAAGCAAAGCATGATGAGATCCTGCCAGCAAACCACTCAAACCCAAACAAGCTCCAAATAACGTGGTTTTCCTATGTAAAAATAGCAAGGGCACAGTCAATGGGCTCAGCAAGCCTCAAAACTTTCATTGGTAAATTCAAAACATTAACTAGGCTTTTAAATTCCAATAACTGGGCATTTCTATGTATACATAGTTCAGCTGTTCAACACCCTTTATATACAAATTTGACTACTCCAACTTTTTCTTACAGCAGTAATAATAACGAAGTATCTCTCACATAACAGTATATCTTATACATATACTTTACATTTCCACTGTGACCTGTAGCTTTTCTGCAAATACAGTGATGTAAAGCAGATGCAGTTTAAGGAGTGATTTCCCATCAGGTTAACACATATAGCTATAGAGCTTGTTGTTAGCTTCCCTGCTGGTTGGATAATTGTTTCACGTGCTCTTACTTGACAGGAATCAGCCTGGCACTGCTGTCTGCATGCAGAAACTCCTGACATCTTCCCTGGCTGCTCCGGGAATGCTGTGGAGTTTCTCCTTTCTGTACACACATATAGCTCCTCAATGCTGAAATGTTCAGTTTTCACACACCTTAACCACACCATCACTGCCTTTTTTTATTTCTTCTGTGTGTTTTTTAAGTGTTTGGTTGCCATGGTGAGGGCATCGGAGAAATGGAGAAGGAAATGAAGTCTAGGAGGGCTTGCATACCATAACTGAAGTAAGGGTTTTGCTAAAACAGCAAATAAATGTTTATTCTTTGGAAGACATAGTTACTCTGTGTAGCAAGCAATATATGATTGTTTAGCTTATAGAAAGACAAAACTTTTTAATGTCAGGGTTAAGTTGGAAAACAAAAAAAACCCAACTTCACCTTTTCAGATTTTGTATCTAAGACACTTGACTCCTACTGAGTCAGTGTAAGGCAATAACATTAGTCCACTGCATAAATGAAGCATCTTTCCTTTAAAAAAACAGCAGAGTACCTGAACCTTCTGCACCTGCAGACAGCACTGAAATAAATGGCTTTACACTAAAAATTGTCCAGCAGTACCTCTGGATGCTATCAGACTGCTCAGACCTAGCTCGTCTTAATGTCTTTCCACCTAACAGACACAGAACAACAAACATGCAGGTCCCATCGGATTCTCCATGGGTTACGTGCAGCATTAAGCAATCACATCTCAGAATTCACTGATAATGTCAGGACATTCTTTGTGGGCAGTGGTCGTAAAACTCTTGTAATTTGTCTAAGACTTATTAGGAACAGACTCCTGAGACATTAGGAAACATCAGAGGTTATGAGAACAGCTTTTCAGTACCTTTTAAATTTTTTAATTTAGGAAAAGGAAATTGCACATCAGAGATTAGTCAGTCGTCAGCTTGCACATCAATATGTGCATCAAACAGCACATCAGAGAGATGCAGCAGTTTGATGTCTGAAGATGTCTGGTCAGGGCTGTAACCTTACAATAACATGCACTGCACAAAATATACCATGGTTCCTAATTTACTTTCTTCCTAAATGATTTAGATTTTCTTACTTGAAAGAGAGAAAGAAAAAAGCCTGTTAATAAAACAGATAAAATCAGTTCCTGAGCTTTACAGTATATGGCAGTGATTAACCCTTTAGTTTTATACCATAATTCTTTGCTCATGTTCAGACAAGTACCCCTCGAGTCCATACATGCTTGTTTATTTTTAAGAGTATTATCCGTGCTACATATATTATATATTTCCTAATACTTGTGAGAAGATGAGCCAATGACTATCTGATCTGAATGTTTATATCAAGGCTAGGTGAAGATTTGAACACATATATCTCAGAGAGTGTGAAGATTTAGTAGCAGGCGAGCTGCTCCTTAAATTACACCCGATGACCTCTCTTCCTCTTCTTCCAAGCACCTTTGAACTATTTCTTCCTTGTCAACTGGAATAAACTAGAGAGCAACAAGACCCTACACAAACTTCTAATGCAATGTAATTCTACAGCTATACCACAAAACCACTATCCACAACGCTCGTTATTTCAGTCCCAAACCTGTGTTATTCAGACTGGTAAGAGGAAAAATGCTTTCTGACCCTTTTGTGACAAGAATTATGTTCAGGAGGAGACACGGTAATTTTTTTTAGTCTTTTGACTCTCAAGAACACTGGCACACTGTGGCTGAACCCGGAAGAAATAATGCAGGATCTATCCCCAAATTAGTTATTAAATTTGCGTGATGGCCAATCAGTCACAGATATTATATTAAAAATGCTTTTATTTCCTCACATGAGGTGTCATGGCAAGTTTCCTCCAAATTTTCAAGAAAAGAGACAATAAAAGAAGATAGTTAATTGAGGGGTAGCTCAGACACCTCCTCTTTGTGCCTGGTCACATGCTGAGCTCCCACGTTCCCATTTCTCCCTGGCAGATGCCAGGAGCTGAACAGGCAGCATGCCCCTGGCTTATCTGGACAACTGCTCCCTTACACAACAAAAACTTGGAACTTAATGGCAGCTCCACACAGTCACTTTCCAAAAAATGCTGGGCTCAGCTTCTCTTGCAGCAGGACATGAGCAGCAGCCCAGCAGCAATTTGCTCCCCAACCCTGCTAAACCATTTACAAAGACTCAGGGATTGCCCCTCTTTATCCCCCTACCTAAAATCTGCACACTGGCACTGCATCTATTGAAAAATACCCACAGAGGCTATGGCAAAGGGACATTTCTTATGTTAGGCAGACTCAGCAAAAAGTTAAGGAAACAGTTACATTCATGAGATTCAACACTGCCATCAAAAGGGCCAAAGAATAACACACAAACCCAAACAAGATCTCTGTAGCTCATTTCTATCTGTTAGGCTAAGGATCTAGTCTTTGCTGTGAGTACTGGCTATTCAGAATATGAGTATTTTAAAAGGAAGGAACAGACTGATTAGATTTTATAATTAAGTGTGTAACATAAAATTATCACTATGAAAGCATAGTGCAATACCTCCTTAGAGTATTTAAAAAAAATAATTGTCTGCAAAACCAAACTTACACCTTGGACTTGGAAGTATTAAATTCCTTAGTCAACAGGTTCACATTATACTCAGAGCAACATACAGATCCAAGAGGCACTCCATGACAACACTTTAGCAAACAATCCTGTTATTCATGGATGACTATAATAGGGTGATTACTAACAGCTGTTTGCAATCTCATTACATATGGAAAAGCTTAAAAAAAAAATCTGCAGAAGAAGCACCCCAACTTACAGACGAACCAAAGAGAGAAAGATCTGCAAAGCTGCTTAACCCCTTCCCATTCCCGTTATCCCCACTGCCCACATTACACCCCAACATCCCTAAAGGCTCACCCTCACACAGCACTTACTCCCTTTGGCTTCAAAACACTCAAGGCAACAGCATTACTATCCAATGTATTCATCAGGTCAAATGCAAAGAATGCATTTATTAAAATATAAATTAAACCTAGTTTGAGGGTGGTTCCATATTTATATATGTATCCTACACAAGACAAGTAGGGAGCTCACAGAACTAGCAGATGAGTGTTAAAATGGCTAAGTTTGGGTATGCTCACCCCCAAGGACATGAAAAGAACACAGTCTAGTTTTTAAACAAACTTAACCCAATTAAAAATGTTAATTAAAGCATTCCTGATGCAAATGATAAATTCAAACCCAGAATGCAGAACACCACTTAATTTCCTAATTTGTTCCTATTTGACTGCTGACTCTTTCACTTTCTTCCCTGCCCCTAAGTGTCAATTAAAGTACCCTGCAGCCAGCCAGCCAGACCTTTTTGTAATACTGCAAGGAAGCAAAAGACCATAAAAGCATTAGAAGAAAAAACAACACAATAAAAGCTGCTTGTTCACAGACAAAAAGCTACACAAACAAAATGCTGGATGATCTGTTTAGTGACTCTTCTTAGAAAATGGTCCAGAGCTATTGCAGTTAGCTATAATGTAGATTTCTTTTTTAAGGGTCAGAAAGTTAACCAGGAATGTAAAAAAGACAATACTCTCTCATTCTCATCCCCCCCTCTTACTCCCACTCACAGGGCTCTGCAGTATCTGAGTGACCCTCTTCCTTTGCTCCATCATATTGAAGTCCTGCCTCAGGTCAGGAGACATGTTTCTCTCCCGAATGTACTCTGGGTCATTCTCGTTGATGCGATCGAAGTACCGCTCTTTGTGAGGCATGGTGGCAGGGGGGGGAGTAGTGATCACCACCTGACTGGCATCAGTACTCATGCTTCAACACTGAGGATGGGATGCTTCACCTGAAACAAGTAAAGGAAGAATGATTTAACCATTGAAAGGAGAACGCTGACTGTAACTCCCAAGTCTGGACACAAGTAACATTCTTTTTAATCTCTGCAGAGCAAGATAGAAAACGAAAGGACAAATGATTAATTATCAAAATCAGAAAAATAATGAACAATTTTAGAAAAGTATTTAAAACCATTAATGAGTTCTCTGACACCATGTAACCATCACTATTCAAGTTCAAGTAAAACCCCAACAGCATAGAATTAAGAATGATGACATTTGAAATGACCACAATATATTTTATGACAGACTCTCCCATATCATTTTACATTGCATTCATCAATCTCCCCCTACCCGCCACCCCCGCTTTTTATATAGCTCTCCTCCTGACATTTCAACCAAACACACCCAGAAGATGGGGCCTCTGTTTAATGTCCTCTCAGAGCTCATATCCCAGCCCGAAGACATTCCTCAATTACAGCATTTCCGAGGCATCCTGTAACCCCAGCTTAAAGATGAGGTGCCGGGCCACTCGAAGACTTCCAGGGGATCTCTGCAGAGCACCTCTGCAGAGCACCGGCTGGTGCCTGTGCTTTTGGGAGGAACCCTGAGACACTGAGAACTAGGAACTGCAGAAAAGGTCGTATGTTGGGTTGCACCCACGGCAAATAGCTGATTTTTACATTAGGGAAAAAAACAAAAAACTTCCATGCTTTGGTAGAAAGCTACACTTAAAACTTAATTTAAAAAGCCTGGTAAGTATTTGTAAACATGAACCGAGCTGGATCAAAAGCAGAAAAGGAGACACCTCAACACAAAGAATCAGGCTCAGAAGCACACTCAGAAACACCGTTCCTCAAACAGGTACTGAAAAGGGATGTTTTCTCAGGTTTGGAGAACAAAGAGACCAAGATTCATAGTAAGAGATAGCATATTATGAAAATACATTTTAACATGCAAATATCTTCAACAATATATTTAATATAAACATATTTGCATGCAAATCTATTTGGTAAGCAAATAATTTGCCTCTTCAGAGGAAAAAAAAAAGCCAAACATGAAGGAAAGAGTTACCGAGCAACGTCACAGTATCAGCAGTTTAAAGCATCCCTGCTCCCGTAGCACAGTTCACCCATCCCACATTTGAGTCAGTGCAACTTCTAATTGGGATATTCTGAGAACACTGAACTGATGTGGAGCATCTGAACTCTTCCAACTACAACTTTGCATGTTTTCCAGGTCAAACGTGGGGAGATCCCTGTTAAACCCAGCTTCAGCAACCCAAGCCCTTCTCCTGCCTGCAACAAGCAGTTTCGGTCCTTGTGCTGCACCCTTCGCCGTGGAGCTCCGCCACAAACCAGGCTGGCAGGAGGATACAAACTGGTTTTATGCCAGTTTCCCACACTGACACCCAAGCAGCTTAGCTGGCACGCTGCAAGGGACAGCAGAAGAATGAAATCCTAGGGCACTGCTGCCCTGCTACCAAATATGAAACCCCAGACAGAAACCTAGACAGCTATCACATACAGAGCTGGGAAAGCACTTGCAGATAAGGTACAAGAGAATCAGGTCTTTGATTTTTGTGTATATTACAGATTATGATAAATTTGGGAATTGAAATTAAGTACAGCCAACACCCTCCTAAATACCATCTGTAGTAATTGGTTGAGGTTTTTTTCCTTTCCATCATACTCCTCTCTTTTTTGAGATAGAGGAGACATGTTCTGAGATGTAATGTTGTCCAGCTGCATGCAGAGCTCCCAAGAGGTAAATGCCATACTGGATGAACATACCATGTTCCAGGACACGATTCATATCCAAGCTCTAAGAACTCAGACAGCTTTGCTATGGAGGCTACAGAAGCATACTGGTGAGTTTTGCGCTTGCTGCTTGGGTACAGTTCAAGTTCATTCCCCATTTGCTGACTGACCACTGAGAAGCTTGCTACATGTGATCAATCTGGGGATGCTGGGGAGAAGACAAGGGGCTTGCTTCAAGGAAGTAATGGTTTGGGAATATCTAGCAGAAGAATAAAGGAGCTTAAGTTATTCTAAAGAATGAGCTATTGTCTTTTCCAACTGGGATCACTGAAGCAGAAGGATAAACCTCTTGGGACAGTGGGGATACTATCACAGCTCAGCATCCCTCTATTCAGATTAGGAGACACACCCTAATAAATGTAACCATGTATTACCTCTTCCCTTTTACCAATGGCAGGGTTTAAGTAAAAGAAATAAAGCATCGTAAGACACAAGACCATGAGCTCACTATCCAAAATGCCACAAAGCATGAAGACCTTGAGACCAGACTTCTCAGTCTATGCTGCTCTCCATCTGCATTGGTGTATATACCTCTGAGACACAACAGACACCTTCCAGAAACTCAAAGCAGTCTAGAAATGCAGATGGTAAGAATCTTGCTTGAACTGGCTGCCAGCTGCGACTCCTGCTCTTCAGTTACATCTTCCCAGGAGTTGTCTTATCCAACTGTGGGTTTTCTTTTTTCCCTAAAATGCTCCTGAATTCCTTTAACTCTGAGTGACAAAATATTGCTCAACTGCTGATCCACTCGGGTGGTTGGACCAACTACACTACACGCATGTCTGAACTTCAAAAACCTTTATTGTTATTATTATAGGTTTACAGGAGATAATTAGTTCAAGTCCGTTACTTTGCAATTCATTCTTACAGAGACAGAAAAGCCCATTCATCTGTAAAAAGACACAAATGTGACTGGCAATACCTAAAATCCACAAAAGAGATTTTTCTAATTGCTCTCTGGACTTCATTTTTTCCTCTTCCCTTTCAGACTGGTTTGTTACCTCTAGCCATTAAGATGACAACATTAAAGTCCTTGTACTACAAAAAACCCCTCCGTTACTGAACATAATATGGGTATTGGATCTGGTTGTTCTTATTAGGTCTGGTTCAATGCCCACTCTGTTGGGCCCAGGCTGACATTCATGTAACCCCCACTGTTCAGCTGGAAAATTTTCAAACAAATCAGCCATTCTTTTATTATTTATTTGCATCTTACACTGATTTTTTTCCCCCTTTAAAAAAAAAGACACTTGTTAAAAATGTGCTCAACTTTTGGAGATCTAAAAATCTGTACCTCCTTCTCAGCACGAGACTGGCAACAATACAGAAGTATTCACAGAAATACAGATCTCAAATGCTGTGATTTGCAATAGGGTTCTCTCTGTGCTTCTCCATTATTTTTTTTTGGTGACATTTTTGCCTAAAAGAAAAGTCAGTAAAAGGCTGCTTTTGGCTTCTACCTCTTCCAATGATGTTCACGAATTCAGAAAGTGAGCGATCATTGTCCTGAGCGGTACTAGCTCATGTCTGTTATGTGTGCTGTGCTGCTTGCATCAGGGAGACTGGTGGTCACAGAAACCAAGGTGCAGATGGGAATGAGGGCTCCTACTCCCCTCAGCAGCCAGGTACTAAATATAGACTGCTCAGAAAGGATGAACATACACAGAGAAATTAAATATAACCTAAGACCTCATTTTGTCCTGGTGGGAGCCATCACTCTTGCCCAGCTGACTCACACGTTTTAGCCCAATTTGGCCCAACACACATACAGTGCCATGCCAAAAAGATTCAAAGCATACAAAGGTGTGGTTTTCCCAGCCTGTGGTTCAACTACTCCAACAGGAGGCAAAAGAAACTATGAAGAGCCAGTGATCACATGTAAGGTCTTTTTATACAGAATCCCAATCTTTGATCAAAATACTTTTAAGGGCATATGAAACAAAGAGGTTCAAAAACTCTTGCTGGAGGGTCACTCATCAATGTAACTCCACTTCCCCCGTCTAGCTATGCTCTCCTGGTTGATGCTGAAGTGAACTCTGGTACTGCTACAGAAGAAAACAGGTCATGTCCTCCCATGCTTTGATCCTTATATAGCTCATGGATTTGGCCTCCATATTCTGCTCCATATTTTAGACCTGTAACTGGGCTACAGAAAGTAGAACATTGCACCTCTGTCAGGAGGATATACATCCCTCTACTTAGAGGTAAGATTTATTTAACAAAAGCTTCCAATTTATTCCAGGAACTGGGAACTGTTGATTTTAGGCTGCAACATTAAGTCCTGAGAATCCCCATCTGACACTTTGTAAAGTCTAAGTAACATGCTGTGCTGCTTTTGTTGGAATAACTGTTTTCAATGTCAAATCACAAAAGCAGCTCAAAAATAATAATGAGGTCAGAGAAACAAGGACTGAAGAAAAAAAAAAGAGCAAGAGACCAAATGCAAGGCAAATTTATCTTGCCAAAGAACACCCTAGAAAGCACTGACTTGATATATTTATATCTTTCATTACATACTGAATGCATATAAAAATAAATATCACCATAGCAGAAAGACAGAGCAAGAGTAAAGAGATTAAACCACCACATTACCTAGCAACAAATCTTTAACCTACCTTTTATGCTGATTTTTTTTACGGCCTCTTTCAGACAGCCCCATTTTCCCCTATGCAGTGCAATCCATCTGTTTGAGTTTCCGGCACTGCAAGCCAGCAGCGCGCACACCGCATCGCTAACCGGTACGGCTGACTTCAGGTCTGAGCATCTGAGCGAGGCTGTACCGCATCGAGCGGTTCCTTTCTAAGGAGCACGTTGTGTTTTTCTGCTCTTGCTATTTCCTTGCCTGCTTGTTTTTAAGGAACAGCCTGGTCTTTCTTCCCCTCCTCCAGTATCTTGTCTGCCAGGAGACTTGTTGGAAGCAAACCGGGTGTCTCTTGATCTCAGTTCCAGCCTCCCTATGAAACAGGCAGGTTCCAGTCTGAATCAAAGGCTCAGCTTTAGCCAACACCGTCAGCTACATAAGCAAGCTGGCAGAAAGGAACACGCCTAAGGAATATGAGGGAATGGTTAAGAGGAACAGGAAAACATGGACAGAGACGAGGGTCACCTTTGCTATCTTCTGGGATTAGAAAGTCAACTGTTCATCCTTTCTCCAATAAGTGTTAGTTATGACACAGAATTAATTGAATCTTGTCTAGGGCAACATGCATTTTTAGATAAACACCTCAAAATTAAATATTTTTTTTCTGATTAGGGTATCAAATATCATAAATATCTGACAATATGCTGACAGATTGTTTGGGGTTTTCTTTAATGTTACAAGGGGTTTGGGTTTCATTTATTAGTCTCACCTTACACACTGGTAAAATAAGTCGAGGTGTACGTTTCCCTTCCAACTCCTAACATTCTGTGATTCAGACATAAGGATTTCTAAATGCAGCCTGTAGAACTAGATAGGTAGCACTAGATAGGTAAGTAGCTTTTGTTCAAAGTTATAGTGACTGATTTTATTAACACACAGTGATTCTGTACACAAACACTCAAGTCAAACTGTCAAACTACACCCTTAAATTGACACAAGGTAGTATTTGCAATAAAAAAAATTATAGCAGTCACACCTTCCTCCAACCTTCCCAGTCATTCAGTCTTTCTGCCTGTATAACCTGCCCAGATACATGCCAGTAGATGTCTGTAAGGTCAGACGGTGCAATGGGGAGGAGAAACTATTCTTTGGATGAGTTTAAATATGTTTTAACTTTTTTTTTTTAATGGATTTATTTCCAGCTCTATGAGTTCCCCCAGTTAGTTAGCTGCATATCTACACAAATGTTTGTTCTGAAACAGAAATGGTGTTGATATGGGGGTGTCTACTACTGCTTCTTCCAGTAGCGATGCAGGCATAAACAATTTGTCACACTACAGCCCAAACTGGTTACAAATCAAACGTTCTACTCCAGCACTACATATTTCATTTAAGTCCTCCTTTACACAGAGCAAGCTAATGAAATAACCATCACCTCCTTTCAGATACCACATTAAAGAGACTGTATGGCGGCAGTATATACTTTTCCTAAGAATAAGAACTTGCATGTATTTGAACCTTGTTTTTGTGTTTCTGTGTTAAATCTAAAGCATTATTTTTGCCCAATTATATAATGCAATATTAAAGTCAACATATTCAAGCTGTGCAAATCATACTTTACTCAGTGTAAACTGGAACTGAACCAGCTACTCTTACTGTCAAAAAATGAGATGACATAGTGGGTTGCTGACAGCCACTCATAAGATGAGAGCTATACCTCTACCTCTACCCGAAGATGTGGTGTTTTTCCTCTGTTAGGGAAAGCATCCAGCCTGTAGCAGGTGCAGTCTGCACCTCCACATTTGCAGGCCAGCAGCCTGCCAACATTTTTCAGCACAAGCAGTGCAGGATTGGGGGGAGGGAGGGAGGAACCCAAGCCTAGAATGATGGTTTGATGTATCCAATATGTTCTACCACATGGCTGTAAATGCTATTTGCATGTGCTAAGTCTCATAAATGAACTTCTGTGCTTAACCCTGTAGACCCAAGCTACTTGTAATCATTCACATTTAGCTGCTGTGTCAACAGCTTTAGTGATGGACAGAACTCCTGATGAGCAAGTTATCCAGTTAGTACCATCCGGTGACAGGATGATAGAAGACAAAGCCAGTCTCGAAAGCACAACCTCTAGTTCAGATCCAGAGTCCATCTGCCCAGTATCAAATCTCCTAGGCTGAGGAAAGGCTGTAAGCAACTGGGCTACGTCACTGTTGTCTTGCAGCACAGGGTCCTCCTTGCTTCACTCCAGAAAGTAATGTTTTCTTGATTTATTAGCAGATGGTCAAGGTCATGAGGACAATAAGAACACTTTGAGATTATACTGTTCTTTACACAGAAGACTGAAGTCAGCTCAAACCCTGTCACACAACTAAACCAGTGTCAGAGAAGTTAACAAGGAGGAATTCAGAGTTTGTTGGTGAAATGATGCACACAGGTACTCCTGCATCTCCCCAGGAAGGGGTTGGCTGCACTGGAAGAGACAAACAAGCACGGAAATGCCAGAGCAGAAATGGGGGGTCCATGTCACACCTTGATTATTCACTATAAATCTGCTTTTTTCCTGCTGGCAGTTTGCCACATCAGTTTTCTGTAAGAGTACGATAAAAGCAAATATAAACTACTAATTTGTAACTTGAAAGAGACAGAATAGGTTGTGGCACCAAAACCTTGCTCTACAAGGTCCGTCAGCCCAGATATCACATTGGTTTGTTTTTTCCCTTTCCCTAAACTTGTTCCTTTATAAGAAAATTCTCTTTCCAGTGGGTACATTTTCTCCTTTTACTTGTTATTTTTAACAAGTTTTTTTACAAATATTTTAATCTTATTCACTGCAATTTACCAGAAACAGTTTTAAAAACAAGTAATATTTTGCTCTTATGTTTTATTTACATATGTAAGCGTATGTATGTATTTTGAAACGACATTAAACTGCACTTTGGAGTGCTGATAGTTGTCACCACTGCTCAGATACACAGGTGAGTGGTTCTATGAAGTGGTATGGAGTCTGTGGATGGGGACTGTTTCCAAGGTAATTATAAAAAAAATAAATTAAACCAACTTCCTTAAATTGAATAGAAACACCAGAAGAGCTAACAAATTCTATTAGTTGGTAACTGTAAATCACTTTTGTACTTACTAGACTTGAAAAGCATGTCAGTCCTACCTCACACCCACCTTTCTTCTTTTTCTTTCATCCTTTATGTTACACTCAAGTTCATAAAAAAGCACAGTAAAAACAAGCTCTCTGATGGGAACATAAGTTTCTCGTGGCTTAAGCTGGTTTTCTAAATCAGAATTAAATTAAAATTTCATATAAAGGAGACAAGATCACTCAAAAATATCTGAACACTAAACTAAAACAACCTGCTTCTGTCCAAAGGCTGCTGGGAAGTGTCCTCACTGTAGCAGAAAGCTAAGGAGATGTATGGGAGCCTCCAGGGAAAAGAAAACCTCTCCCCAGGGCATATGCCGAGAAGCTGTTCTGAAAAACAGCAAGAGAAATGCAGTTGCTTCCCCCCTTTTAACATTCTTCTGCTCACCCCACTTTGCTCGAGGGTAAAAATCCACCTGCTGCTCACACAAACCCCCTCCCACCTCTGTTGCTCCAGAGGATGTGGGAAAGCCCAGAGCACCACGAATTGCTGTGGATTGTCAAGCTGCAAGCCCCCTGAAGCCACATTCCCTTACAGCGCTTAGGACTTGTGCAGAGAAGGATCTAAGTGCAGAGAAGAGCTCTGGAGGGAGCCAGCCAGGATAGCAGTGGCAGCAGTGCCCCTGCTCCTGACCACACTCAGCAGCTCACAGGCAGCAGGAACGCTCAACCTGCAAGAATTCAATCACTCCACTGGAAGGGATTTCTTTTGGCACACCCTAATGAAGACAGAGCACTGTCTCTTTCCTAATGCCACCTCAAAAGTTAGACATTATTGAGAATAAAATATATATCTGAAGGCTTTAAAAAAATTAAGAACATACCCGCTAAAATCATCCCTTAACAGTTCTAGTTGATGAAAGCACATGAACACAAGCGTGACTCCAGCGTGCCAGCAGATCATGGGACACAGGAAGGTCCAGGCCCTCTGGAACATCTCCCAGCAGCACAGCCTGCTCTGCAGAGCTGTCTCATGGGTCAGTGCAGCCCTGAAGGGCTCTCCCATACTCAAAGTGCATTTCAGCTCTTGCTGACCCTGTTTTGTCACCCTTCTTTTACAGATGACAGCATTTGTCCATCTGTGTCAAACATGCTTGGACAAATACCAGCTTTCAGTAGGAGAACCTGCTTGTCTTTTTTTAAATTATTTAAGGATTCTGATGAAACTGAAATGCTTCAGCCCCAATGCAGCTTCAACTTTTGGTTCTCATGACCCAGCTCCTATTCATGCTACAAAGACAGAGTAGAACACAGGGGTGTGTGTGGAAAGGATAGTATTTGGGATTCAATTAAGAAAAGGTATGAGGTGTTGGCAATGAAAGACAATGGTAGTATTTTCCAAAATACTGCAACTTTAGGACAATAAAAGGCTTTTTAAATTATTATTTTTTTATTAAGAAAAAAGACCTATATCTGCTTATCTGCCTAATCACTTGTGGCTAAGTTAACTAAAATATTTCACGAGTCAGTAGGCAACAGAGCTAAATTAAAAGATTATGTTCTGTTAGTACTTATCCCTATTAAGCTGTGAAAGTACGCAAACACCAAACCCCACACGTACAAAAGCAGTGGCTGAAAAATCTCCCTAAATCCTTTGAAAAGTACAAAACCTGGATTCCTTCACAACAGAAACCATGAACTTATCTGTGAGGAAAAAAAACCCCCATACAACAGTAAAAGCTGATTGCAGTCAAAACCTTTCACTTTTTGCAACACTTCCTCTCCCTCTCTTGCAATGTGAAGCCTCCAACTTCCTCTGGTGACTTTTTTTCTCGGGCTTCCTCTGAACTGCAAGGGGAAAAAAATTCATAACTCTGTGTAGATCTGTCTAAGGAGTGGCATAGAAGAACCAAGTTTGTCATGTAAAAAATTCTTCTAAAAATCCCACTGATTTACATCAACCTGGAAAACACCATTTGGAGTAACTAGGGCTAACTCCTGGCAATCTGCAAGAGCCCTGCCTTTTGGTCACCAGTACAATGTGTGACATTAGATAGCAGGGAAAGCTCTCATTGATCCCAGGGCACATCAAAAGCCTTTGTGATTTATGGCAGTTTGATTATCCTGAGAAATGTCATGGCCAAAGCAGCTGCCTCTTGGGTTTTGTAGGAGAGTCAGAGGCTGTGATGGTGGGCAACCCAGATGATGGACACAAGGCAACTGCTGGATTTTACACATGTTTACACGAACAGTCGATCTTGTGTATGGCAGCACGCAGCCAAACCTTTTTATAGCCCAAACCCCTGGAGTTCCTCCGCTTCATATCAAATCCTGACCTTTAGCACCACCAACAGCTCAGCAAAGACCCCATTTAAGACCACCACCATGTACTGACCATATAGAATTGCAGCTCTACGCCCTCAATAACCTGCAAGCAAGGAATGGGAAACCCATCCAACAGCTAATCTCTGTGGGGACATTTGTAACTGGAGATGTGAAGAAGATGAAATAGTGCCAGGCCTTCAATCATAAAGTCTTCAGGACAAATTGTATCGTCATTGATATTACACACCACACCCCACACAATTCCCCCCAGTTCATCTTGGGATTTCTGAATCACTCTTCTATAAATTTTTAATAAGCAGCAATAACACAAATCACATTAACACACAAATGTCAGCTTGACCACGTCAAAATAAATCAGCTAGCTTCTCAAAAAAGGAATTTTAATATTTCATTGATCTGAGTGTGCATCCTCACACTAAACAGAAAACAGCATTTTGCAAACGCCGATCTGTGGCAGTTCTAGTCAGTAACTAAGAATGCTTTAGATAAAACAACACAATTGCATGTGCTGATTTCACACACCAAAAACAGGCACAGTGGGAACATTATGATTGTCTCCAAAGGTTTTCAATCCCAACTGTCCAGCAGGCTTTTTACAATTTATTGGCCACGAGAAACACAGAACAAAATCCCCAGGCATCTGAAGAAGAGCTACATGTTTATTAGAGTAAATGCTCCAAAAACACAAGCTACAAATTGACATGTACAGGGAAGGCTGTTGGTAGGACTTTAACATATCAGCTGGAAGTCACTGTTCCCAGGCTATGCTGACAGTGTATTTTCTCACCTTTTTCAAGTCTCCAAAGGATCTTGCTTTTTTCTCTATGACTGCAATTAGTTTTAACATATGAGACAGTTTTTCCCCTCCTTGGTCCATTTGTAAACATAAATGTTAATGTATGTTAAAATATAACACAGAAATATTAACAAAGATGCAGAATTTGATTTGGGTTGCATGCCTAGTATGTACAATAATATCTTTACAGAACTTAGTCAAGCACATCTTATGCTGTAGCTTTTTATGTCTTCCTGGTTGGCTTGAGGCTATCCCGCTCCTCCCAATTCACATATTCCAGCTCCCCACTTCTCAAAATACCATCCCTAGCTGTGCCAGCACACCTCTTCATGGAGCTGGGGTCTAAACTGGATACACAGAGAGATCAGGGTTAGATATAAGATGGAGGAGAAGGGCAGGGGAAATTATGGAGTGGAGAAAGGCCATGTGAAAGTTCAGGGGGCATCCAGGCCCTCCTTGAGCATTTACAAAGTAGGTACTTAATTAACTGTGTTCAAAGCATGTGGCTTTAATTACCCTTTCCAGGGAAATCCCTACAATTTATGGTGGTACAGCAACTCTTCCTCACTCACATTGCTAATATTGCTTCCTGCTTACTTCAAAATAATTAAAAAACCCGACCAGCTTCCTAGCTAATAAATACAAAAAAAGCTTCATTTGCAGTCAAAGAAAAACCTATATAAATATGCACATTCATCTCAATTTACTTGGCCTGCATTTGACCTGCTTCTTGTCTCTGCTGCCTTTGTACTAGAAAAACAAATTGAATTTAAAAAGCCAAAGGTCTTCTACTCCTTCAGGAACAGAAAATTGCTCCACTGAATTCCAAACAAGCCAGCCTGAAGTCAGAGGGGCATTTTGGACTTAACCACAGCACTGAACAGAGAAGAAGGTGTGCCCAGAGCAGTAACTAGCACAGGTCTGAGCAAGTACTCAAGATTTACTAACAAGAGCTTTGGTAGGACACACAGTGAAGAGTATGGTGAGTAAGCATTAAGCACAATAGAGAGTAGTTTTTTAAAGGTTGAAAAGCAGAATATATAAATATTTGATCATTAGGTTACTATATTTTTGCAGTGCACACAAGCAATTACCTAATTTTAGCCCATAATTCACTGTCATCACTTCTAAGCACCAAGAGTCTAGGTAAACTAAAAGACACACTGCAACAAACTACTCCAGCATCACAGAGAACGGATGCGTCCTGGCATGCCACACAAAATCCTAGGGACTTATGTTCTAAAAACAACCATCACAGATGTTCTCAAAACCTACCCTATATTGAACATTTCTTGAGATCTAAACCTTGTGTCCCAAGCATTTCCACAGAGTATGAATAAAACTGATTTTTCACAGCTAAAGAGGAGCCAGTCCAACATACCAGGGACAGAATTTCCCAGCAGCCAAGGCAGCACGGACCCACACCATCCACCACAGCCAGCTTCAGGAGACACTTTTACTAAAGCATGGTCACATAACTGAAAAAAAAACCCAGTTTCTTCATGGTTTCTCTTGGAGGAGAAATACTTGAATGAGTTGTGGCACCCACAAGTCAGAGGCACAGTTGCCAAGACCTTGGTTATAGTTTTGAATACAGGTGGACCTTTTGATCAGCCACACATGCCTCATGAACAACTCCCTCAGATCTTTCCCCTAACAATTCTTCCAGTTTTGACTTATTTTATTTGCAATTTCAAGAATATTACATCTTACACACCCAAGAGGTTTCTGTATAGTTTGCAGCAATGTATAAGAACACTTTAAAATTGAGAATTTAAATTGTCTCTTGGTTCTCCAAAGTCACAAGTTTAATTAATTATGTGTACTGGACTTTTATTTTTTGGTCATTGCACTGTGATCAGATGGAATGAGCAACTTTTCCATCCCTTCAACCTCTGCATCAAAACCCTACACCTTTCTGTTCTAACTAGATATCAGTTTTCATAATGTGCAGAAGAAAAGCTCTGTACCTTTGTACCAAGTTTGGCTTAAAGGAAGCCATAGGTTCAAAGGCTAAGTGGCAGGAGTGAATACACACACAGTGTGATCAGGTAAGATGTTTTCATACAGCAGCAGGTGAACAACAAGCAGGTACCTGGACCTCTTGCTGACATGCAGCATGAGCCCAGACATGAGTGCAGAAATGAGTTCAGGCCTTTAACAAAAAAAAAAAAAATCTCCCACAATGATTACACTGAACTTCTAAACAATCAGCTTTGCAAACATGGACAGTTGAATGGGAAGTTTGATAATCGTAGAGAAGAGCAAATAATTCTCTTCCTTTTAATAAATCATATTTGTGCCCAAGGTGGTAGTACTTCCTGAAACATGAACAAAACAACAGATATGTTTGGAAGTTTAAATCTGTAGTATGAATTTTAAACCACCATGAACTCTCAAAGCGTAAGAAAGGCTAGTCAATGTTAAAACTGGTATTTACAAATAGGGTAGGTTCATACTTCTCAGGAGAGATGACATTCAAAATTCCCCAAGTGCCAGTGAATGATGACCTGAAAGGGTTATTTCTACCTGGACAATAGAAGCACTCCACAGAAATGGGAGCTGTGCTATTAGGGGCAGGATAGCTTGGACTTTTTTCTTTAGTGCCTTGTTCTTCCATTTCTAACTGCATCATTATTGTTTACAAAAAGATAAAAACATTCATAGTATCACAGAATGAGATGAAATACACACGATATTCAAGTGATTCTATGTAAAACATAAAAAGAAGAAAAAAAAGAAACAAAACAAGGCCAAACCAAAAATCTGAACAAATTGTTGCATAGGCTCAGAGTATCAGTTAAGAAATATAGCTGCTCTGAAGCATTTAAAGAGAACACAAAAGGACCTCTACAATAGTATAACCTTTGCCTCTGTCTGCTAGCATCACAGTTTACACGGTTTCCATGGAAACCTTCTGCAAACATATGAATGTGCTCGTTGCGTTAGACATCGAACAGAAAATCCTTTGTAGCAACTCTGGAGGGCCATGGCCAGTGCCAACCTCCCAGCAGAATAATGCCCTTCACTATGCCTTGCCCAGCAGGCTCATGACACACTCTCTCACATGGCACAGCTGCTGCCACCTCTTGTTTTTCCTCAACCGATTAAAAAAAAATTAAAGATAAAAAAAGAGATGCAAATTATCACTATTAAATATTTCTTCCCACATAGAGAACCTGTTTTGCCCCCATCAAACTGATGACAAAGTCTCTCGTATGGACTCAGATGCGACCCAGGAGCTGCAGAGTGAGGGCACTGACTGGGAAGCTTCCAGGAGGCTTCCAGCAGGCTTCCAGTCCGAGTGCCCAGGAATACATTTACATAATGAGGAGACAACTGCCCAGAAAGGGAATGCCACAATTCATCATTATACGTTTTTGAGGAAAAACACATAAAAAATTGTAATTCTCAGCATGTGACAGGTACAGCAGTCCAGGAGACAAAACCTGTTTCATCACCTTTTTGTTTCTCGTGGTGGAAAGACTAACTCATGTACCAGACAGGCTCCTCCTCCAGCCATGGCAGCAGGACAATTGTGCCCAAGACAGACCCACCATCAGGAAGGCTACTTTCTTTGTTGGTAAGGGTGTATGTGCAAGGGAAAGCTGAGAGACTAAGAAACATATTTCTGTTTTACAAAGGAGGAGCTACTGGCAGACATCTGAAGGTTGTGTCCCTTCTGATTTTCCTCAAAACACATGTCCACTCTGCAGCTCTTACATATTTTACCAGCACTGAAATAAGAGTGCTTCTAATAAAAGTACATCTTTAAGACTACAGACAGATACAGCTGGAGCATACCTTGTTTGCAGATTAAAGCATTCCCTTATACCCTTTTCCTCTGAAACAACACATTGCCCATACAGCAAGTTTGACTCTAATTTCTGAGATACCAGTGGTGTAATTTATCTAACTGCTTGCAGATGTGCACAGTCGCAGGAAGGACACAGGCTCCAAAGGCTGCGTTCAGGATAAAAAACAGGTCTGTGCTGGAGGTGAAAGCCTGCCTGTCCCCTCCCATATACAACTGGGGAGGCCGTCACCTCCTTGCCTGTGGCTGGACACTTCACCTACACTTCAGCCACTTCCAGCCACCCTTACAGTCACAGTGACAAAAATCAACCACATAATAAGTTTTGTCTTAAAAGCTGAAGAATGAAGACAGGTTTTGTGCCAGGAAGTTAAAGCAAACAAGCCAAACGTTTACTTTGCCAGCACTCTGTTTCTATATTTGTTTATTCCCCCTGCAGAGCAGGAAGGCCTCCCCACTGCGGCATAGCCACCCTCACCTCACCACCAGCCCAGGCCCCCACCTATGGCAGCCAGACTAGCTCTGTGGGTGACCAATGTCTCCTTTTAGCTTCGCCTGCACAGTGAAGTAATGAGGGGGTCTGACAAAGCCCCACGTTCTTCTAATGCTCCAACATCCTATTGTTCTCTTGCCTCAGTGAGATAAAACGAAAGCCGTGGTTTCCTGAGGGGAAGCGAGTTCCCACCGTGAGTTGCAGGATGTTGGCCAAGGGCTCAGCTTCACCCGGGGCCTGCCTGCCCCACGACTCGGTGGGGAGATGGGGGGGTTTGTTTTTGTTAGCAGGCGGTTTACAGGAACATCTGCTCAACAAAGCCATGGTGTGGCTCTTGCCCATCACCACCTGCAGGCCCTTCCCCACAGATCTGTGAGAAACCACATTTACTCCCTCTGCACATGGCTGTTAACTACACAGATACTACACTGACAGTCCTACAGCTAAAATTTGGATCCTACCCGATGATCCACGTTTATTATCTGCTCCCTGTCTTAAGTTGGAGAAAGCATAATGGTTGCTCTTGAGCTGTACTAAGTTTCCCAGGAGAGGGGAGCCACAGTGTGGGTGAAGAGCAGAATGGCCTGAAGCAGGGCTGCAGCACCCTAACACCATCACTTCCAACATATTATATGTAACAAAGTTTGAGAACTGGGATGGAAGAAACAACACAGACAGAAATTAATCCAACAATACAGGAAATAAGATTGAGAAGTCACTGGGTTTATATTTTCACCACATCCCCTTGTCCAATAAAGAAGTGCCCCGAACATCATTAAGGTCCCACTAATGAGACATCCAACTGCCCAGAACACAGCCATAATGAACATGCACTGTTTCCACCAAATCTACCAGAAAGATTTGTAAGAGTCTATTTTTCACCAACACAAACACGTAACTCCCATTAGCCTTAATAAAGGACAAGTGCATTCAGTGGGAGAGAAATTTCCCAAGGTTGCATAACCAAGCAATGGCAAGCTGAAGACACAGTATATAGACTGTTCAGCGAAGTTGGCCATCCCAAAACTACAGTGATGGGCCAAATCCCTTCATAATTTTGTCATAGTTAGAACTTCCTTACTTTAGGCCAGAGGATACTCGAGCACGCAAAACTTTCTTATGCCAGAATTATGGAAAAGAGCAAATCAGAGAGTGGGATGCTTAGCTCCTATTTTTAAGCTGAAAAACATACATCTTCAAATATGCACTTACTTTATCTTAATGCATTGTCTCTGAATACTATTCTTGACTCCACGGTATATAATTCTTACTTCTGTAACAATGCAAATTTGTTGACAGGATGATAGGTTAAAGTTTATCTTTCAGGCTGCTTCCCTTGCACCAGTCAGAAAAATCTCATTCTGTCACTTCATGTCCCCTTCAGTGCTCAGCGAGGCAAGGAAATGAGATGGAGTGCCAGAATGTGGAAACAAAGCAAAAAAACCTAACAGCAAGTCTGAGTCCTAAAGCTAAGCCCAGCGCACCCTCACAAAACTTTGGGGTTAATACTGCATCTCTCAAACCGTGTTTAAAGAACAGCCTCAACTCCAGATGTTGAATGCATAATTAACACACTAAAAGGTAAAATGTTTTCTTCACCTTTTCTCCTCAGATCAAGTCTACGTATTTTAAAATAAATGGGTACTCTGCCATTGTTTTGAACAACAGAAAATTGACTTTCACGGGCAATTTAAAAAAAGTTGGTCATATGTTTATTACAAGAAATCTCTCTCATGTAATCCAAGACATTCAATCTTATTACAGTATACGTTAATGAAGGCTGCTTCGTGCCCTCTGCTTCTGTTTCAGCTTTAAACAAGAACAGGCTTCTCTATTATCTCCCACTGCAGTGACTGACACAGGAGAGTCTCCAGCATGCTACTACTCGTACACATGATAAAAGTCCATTAGCACACACATACTCATAGAACTTGAACTGCTTTGATAAAACAAACTGAGATAGGAACTGTGGCACAACTGCTGCAACTGTGTGACTGGTGCTTTAGACCCATATGTTAAAAATATATCTTCAAAATTAAATCAGAGTTACATATCTATTTGTGCTCAGCTGCAAAAAAAAACCAAACCCAAAACCCAAACAAGACAAAAAACACACAGAACCCAAACATAAAACCCACCCCCCCAACCATAAGACATATTCAATTTCAGAGATGAAATTAAAACCCCAAAGGCCAGTTTGGTGAATCACAGTACGGCAGCACAGGAGAACTGACCCTGTGCCTAACGTGGCTGAGTTCGCTTCAGCTGCCAGCATATATTCAAAACTGCGCCCAGTCCCAGCAAGGCTGCCATTCTTCTTGGCTTAAGTGGAAGCAAAAATCAGATCACATTCCCTAAAATTAAAAAAAAAAAAACCAACCAGCAAACAGAAAAAACCTAACCCAAACATAATATTCAGAACAACTGAAGTAAACAAACTGATTTATAGGTTGTACAAATACTAACTACACCAGAAAACATCATTCAAGCACAGAAATTGTAACTCACCAGTCATGTTATGACACTGAAGACAAAAATCACACAAGTCTCAGATAGAAGACAATCAAAATACAAGACAACTTTCTGCAGCATCCATCCCTGACTGTTCTGTCAAATACACAAGGGCAACAGCACAAAGCATCTTTATGACAGAAATAAAAGGCTCTTTAAATGCTCCTTTTATTTTTTATTGAATGAACCCACTCTTACACAGAGTTCACGCAACGATGTCTCGAGCTTTAGAACTGCCAAATCATTTGATTAGTCAACTACGGCTTGTAAGTCCCATGCAGAACAATCTGAAATATTAATTGCGTGTCATTACTTCGGGTAGAAAGTCAGGTGGTTATGGCACTGAACTTTTAGTATACTGAGATAGGGAGTCATCAGGAACATTGAAGTCTTTTCAGTGTTGCACCATAACTGACTAAAGACTCCTCTGCTCCAATTCACTGGCAAAACCCAAAGAGAGTTAAGAACCAAAGCCACAGACTCCTCCCAGTACTGCAGTAGTATTCCGTGTGGTTGACTTCTCTCAGGATTAGTAATCACTAACAGAGTTCCTCCCTCCAAGGAAGCACATCGCACCACACCTCCCAATTGTTTTGAAAGCACATATCTACAAAGACTATAGTTGAAAAAGATACCAACAGACCTGGTGAGTTCAGAGAAATCTTGTCCTAAGTATTTTTCAGGTTTATTCATGACCAAAAAAAAAAAAAATGGAGAAAGAAACCACAGCTACAAGATTGACAAACACAAGCTTATTTACAGGTTTGCAAAGCAAATCATGCCACCAACTTGTCACATAGCCCACAGGAAAGTGCAGCCTCAGACTCCCTGGATCAGGATGTTCACTGGTAGCTGAAATTAAATTGCTCGGCTACTGTAGTAGCAGTTCTTAAAAACTGGTTGGGTCTTGTGCCACTTCTAACCTCTCAGTCAGTCAGGCTCTAGATTAAAATGAACTATTAAATAAATGAAGCCAGAGCAGAAAAGCAACCAGTTCCTAAACTTTAATAACTTCTTACACTGCATAAAGGCCAGTTAAGAGTACTACTCTCACGCACTGTTTAGTGCCTTGAAATGGACAAGGATTGGTTACTGGCCATATAAAACAACTGCAGCTCTATCATTTCTTAAATATCTACCAAGAAGATGCATCAGAGTACAAAACCCAGAACCGTATTCCTGATACTTAGACTTATCCATTTGTGTTTTGACAGACAAGAACACCTTATGGTAAAAGCACTCTGGAAAGCTTTTGTATTTTGGTTTTTGAGTGCTGCCTTTCTTTTTTCTTCCTCCAAACAAATAAGTAATCCAATGTTGCACAGGAATTTTAATTGTTTCCATAACTTCTGTTACCTGCCAAAAAAAGTACTTAATGCGAGATATACAGGACAGTGTGCCTATGATATGTGTGTATTTAAAATAATATATGAACATACTTATATATACACTTATATATACAACATATAACTTGGGTAATAGTTAAAGTTCGTATAGCTATAAAAACTAGAAGCCTTTGAAAGAGGCAGCCTTTATTCTTTGAAGTAACAGCCATGGTTCACGCATACATGGGCTCTCTGGCTCAGATTTACAGTTGAGTTACTACAGCTGAATTTCCTGCATGCTGTGTGAGCCAGACTTGATTTGGGGTCTACTTTGTATATACTCCTTTGTATTTGCTGCACATACAGTCACATCTCTCTCTGCAGCAGTCTCTGCAAGTTCGGCTGACATATCGTGCTGTGACTGAAAGCCTAGTTCCTCTCAGAGGTTGTGTAAGGCTTTAAGTTTGTTTTGGGTTGGGTTGGTTGGTTTTTTTTGTTTTGTTTTTAAGATCTTCACATGTCAATCCTTCCTCACTCCACATAGTTTGTTTTTGGTTTTGGTGGGGTTTTTTTTTGTTTGTTTTTTACCACAAATAATGGCTCTGATTTCTTAGTGGGACCTTTGAAATACTCATCTTGTGGCAGGAGTAATTGCACAACACAAGCTAGCAGGGATATTTTCAACATATTTGTACAACTTAATAAATGAAGTTGTTGGGACCAAGTCTTAAAACAAGACCTTAAAAACTTTCTCTACTATTTATTTAAATAAACAATCCATTCTACGTATCAGACTCTTCAGAAATATATGATAAGCAATAACTGTGTATCAGTAAAATCCCTAGGACAGTTTTATTTATTTTGGCAAAAGAGCTTAGAGATGTTCCCTTGAGTAAATTGCATGGCAGCATCAGCCTGCTAGGAGGGGAGACCTAGCAATTTCCATAACGCAAAAGTGCATTTAGAACAATTTAATAAAAACAAAGGGGGGGGGGAAATACCTGTAGGACTTATAGGGTGGAAGCTAGCAAAATACTATTTTCAACACAGATAGTACACATTTTTCCACTGATTTTACAGCTGAAACCAGCATGCTGCAGCTCCCAACACCATTAGTGCTCAGAATCTACTTTTGACAGCGTTTTTTGATTTGTGATGGGTGGTTTGTTTTTGCATTGTTATGGGCTGGGCGAAGCCTCAAGGCAGACACACAGCTCTGTTGATAACATGCGGATTTTCCAACCCTGTGATAAATTTCCCATAACTGCTGGCCTGAAACATGATTTCAGCAACTTGACTGTTTCAAATCTAGCTAGAGCAGCATCAGCCCATTTTATGTAATAGCTCCAACACTATAGATTGAAGTCAACCATTTTCAGAACAGATTACTTTTGACACTCAGACTAGTTCTTTCAGAAAATACTGACTTATTTTCAGAAAGCCAAATCTCCCCGAACAGATTATTTTTTTTTCAAGCCAGAAATCCAAAGTCCAAAATTACTTTTGGAAGGTGCATTTGGAATTTGAATAGCAACGTCAACAGCTCTGATTGTTACAGCTTAGGAGAAGTTTTATTTTGCATGCAAATCCCAAATTTTTCTCTACTGCTGCATCACTACTGTAGAGAGGTCTGTGCTGTTTTCAAAGCTTAAAAACTCATCTTTCACAGCTGCAAAGGAAATGACAAGAGAAGAAAAATACAGCCAGCGTATATCAGCAATTAATTCCATCCACAACTGCCCAGCTGTTTGTGCACAGAGGAACCGGCCTGTTTCCTCTCTGAGCTTTGGCCACTGAAAGCTGATACGGCGCTTTGAGAGACACAAGCTGTCGGTAACGCATTAGGAATGCACGCGAGATCGCACGGAGCTGAAGAAGAAATTAAATCCAGACCAGAGCGCTGCGTATCTGTGTTACGAGGATAAAGTTATCTAGGGGAGAGGGCAGCGGAGGGGGTACGGGGATGGGAGCTCCTGGAAAAGCCAGGCTTCGAGCCCAGGATGAACACAACTGCCACTGGCCGAGTCAGGGCAGGACGACCTCAGAAACTTGCATCTCAGCAGAGATGTTTTCATGTTGGCTGGTGCCAAACAGGTAGATTTGGGGGCACTTCACAAAACCTTTACTGTTGCTTCGGATCGGTGCTTTTGCAATAAATATTCTGGAGACTTGATTCCATTTGTACTAGCATAAGACTTACTGGTAATTAGTTACTACTTATTGTTTTAAGTATTATTACTTATTAGTAAACAATTTAACAGATGTACACAGCCCTGAAGCTCCAAAAGTGAAGAATTCATCCCTTTAGAGTCTGTCCTATGAATAAAAATCCCCCTTGGGATTTCAGGAGAGGAAGGATGAAACGACAGCAGGATACTATGGGTAGCATCTATAAACCCCACCCCATCAAGCACCTGGAAATTTCATCCCACCCTGGAATAAACTCCCCAGGCTACAAAACAACTCATCTTTTTCCTCTAACATATTAAAAACCCACCTAACCCACATGTATTTTTTTCCACCATTAACCCAAGCCAGGCCCTATTTAAAAGTTCTAAATTATCACTATGGATTCCTTATTGCTGGATAAAGCCACACACAGCATGACTCTTCTAATATGTACTATGTATTACTCTAATATGTGTACGGCTCCAACACGACCAGTTAAAATGAGCTTCTTAGATCTTTAGTAATAGCAGCTCACCTTTTGATTCTGGACCACTCAAGTAGGGGCAACACACCCCTAAACTGCACAGGTATTTAGAAGACCAATACTAATAAAATATTTGCACCTGAGAATTTTCAAAATGAGTACCTAAGGTAAGTAGTGACTAGTGAAGGGCTACTCCCTTTACAAAAGGCATGGCAAAATATCTTGCATATGTTACTAACCAAATCTGTTCTGCTAAAACTCCAGGCTTGTGTCCCAGTGTGGAAAGAAAAACACTCTGCAGGAATAAGACTGTGATAT
Organism: Heliornis fulica; assembly: GCA_013399135.1. NCBI lineage: Eukaryota > Metazoa > Chordata > Aves > Gruiformes > Heliornithidae > Heliornis > Heliornis fulica. Next base: position 216,130 of record VXBZ01003196.1, read on the forward strand.
TGTGACCATACAGCAACAAAACTGATGACAATGACATTCTTTTAGCAAGCAAGAGCAATGAAATATTTAAACATTACCTTTTTGAGTATGGATGCCTAAACTTTCCAAAATCTATGCTTTTGGAAGACTGGTATCTTCTCTGAAACATCTACACAGGCATGTAGCATTACAAATGGGAAAATACAAAAGCAAAGGACTTTTAGGAAATTAAACTCGAGTTTCTTGAGGAAAGTAAATTCAAATCCTATAGTTGCCTGGAAAATAGGAACTTGTACAAATTGCTTGAAATAACTTTCTCTTTTTATTCCCTTGGAATCTATGACTTGGCAATAGGTAAACAGAAGCATCACAAATCACTTTTAACTCAGAACTATAGCACACTTCAGGTTGCATGTAATTGCAGTATATTGTTGTGGGAGTAGTTCCACTGCTGGCTGATTGAAGAACAGCACACATCATTGCTGCAATTTTGATTTTAGCTGCTCTACATCAGGTAAATCCTTTGGGAGATGTTTTCTTACATTGGTTAATGTCTGCCACAGCAAACCTTAACTTTTGCATACATTAGAAACATACACAAAAAGTTCCTCTATGTGATCAATCTAGTATTACACTAAGGAGAAGGTATGGGGGAGAAGGGTGTGGAAGCATGGGGACAAAGCAGCAATTACACTGAGCACCCCCAAGACCTCCAAGGCAAGTAGGACAGCTCTCCAAGACTTTTTTCACATGAAGTGCTGCAATACTACTAGTTATCACAGAATAATAGCATCTTCTGTATTACCCAATATATTATTTACCTAAATATTAGGCAATACAAGGCAAAACTATATTGTGTCAGTGTTTAACTGTAAGCTTTTAATGTAAAAATCCAAGGGATTAAAGACTTTCAGACCTTCATCATGATATTTCAGCAAACTTAGGGATGGTGACAGTGCTGTAGCTGGTTCTCAAGAAGTTATATAGCTTGTAAGTGATTCTTACTCCACCCACAGTTGTTAGAATGAGTATTAAATCAATAGTTATCAATTTCAGTGATATTTTGATAGGAGGCTGTGAAATATTGGTAGGTATTAAGGACAGCAGAGTAAGTTTCACTGCATCAAGTAAAACTCATACAAATACTACAAATAGAAATTAAAGTGAATCTTGAATATTGCATGTATGCCAACTGACTAACAAAACACAACTGTTCCCAGACTCTTCTTTTTCTTCTTTTTGCTCTCCATAGAAAAATTCTTTCTTGTGCAGCAAACTTACACAGGATCTATATTCTGCTTAAAAACATGGAAGATGTGTTCTGGAAATAAATATCACAATTCTTCCACTCTAAGGATTTAGCATTTAATTCAGGCATGATGCTTCAAGCTAGAGTCAAATTTAAGTGACTAAGAGTAAAGTTCAGGTGCATGGAAGGCTTCAAGCCTGCGTACCATTTACATCCCGGAACAGACTGAGGTGTGAGTAGTAACGAGGTTAAGTGGTGCACAGGTCTCAGTTACTACATGGCAGAATTTCATGGTAAAAGAATGCAAGAAGGGGTTAGAAAAATCCCTAGTTTTCACACTCAGCTGTAATGCAAGGAGGTTGCATTTATTCATGCTGAGAAAATGCCTGCACAAATGAACAGGCAATATGGATTGCATATGTTGGAATAATTACTGAAATATAGAAGGTGCTCAACAGCACCAAGAAATACTTAACCTATATAATGGCTATGGATAAATAGCACCCATCAGAACTTGCAAGAGCTCAGTGGGTGAATTACCACATTTCATACTTCATCGGTAAATAATTTGAGTCACTTGGGATGATTTAAGCTTTTCTCTCTCTGGAATTTGAATCAGGAATAACATTGCCCAATGTCTAAAAGTTCCCAGTCTGCAAGGAAAATTCCTAAGTCCTAAAGTAATAGTGTTCATTTATCATTCATATTATGTATTAACTACTGAAGTGTAGCATTTTCATATTCAACATTTGCATTCACAAACTCACAAGGTGCTCGAGTGCGATTCTTTTTGCCTAACTTTAGGTATTTGCATAACATTTGAATCCATTATCTAATTAAAGCCTCTCTCTAGGATGAAGCGAATCATTTTCTAGACTTCACTGGCTGCACTGCAGACTTACAGCAATTGCAGTAGAGGCACATAATTCATAAGCAGACAACCATATTGCAGACATCTCAAGTTATGCAAGACGCATGCTGCTCCAACTCCAGCGAGCTACATGCAAGACTGAGGAGGAAACACATCAGAGGAGATCTCTTGCTATTTTAAATACCAAGGGGGAGGGGAAACGGCAAAAGGTGGATTTAAAAACAAGACCCTACTTGTTAAATTCTTGCAACTCACACAGCACAATGGGCAATAAATTTTGGCATGTGTTTTTCTATGCATCTTGCTAACTTCAGAGGCAAAGGGGTCTCTTACACTGCTCCTGTCCACAAGCCATACTGAATGATGCTTTCCTGCTCTGTGATACAACGCAGCTACAACGAGTACTTAGCGGTATCAAGCAAATACCACGATCTGGCAACAGTACTGTGTGAGTGTGGACTGAAATATGTTGTGAGAAAACGTCACCAGGCATGAACAAGCTTTCAGAATACTGATTGCAGAGGTTGTTAACATAACAAACTAAGTGAAAATACATGTTTGATTTTTTAAAGCAATATAAATAAAAAGTTGACATGTAAGGAGTGGAACAGAGGAAAAGCAACAGGAACAGAAATGGGGGAAAGAGAAGATTGAAGTTTTGTTTGGTTTGTGATCAAACTACTAATTTACTTGATTAGGAAAAAGTACATCTGTGGAGACTAACATATAGCAAACAAGTTTAAAAGAAAATGATGTTTAACAAGGTCCATAAAAGATTTTTAAAGCAACATTAATGATCTCCCTCCCACTCCCAGTAAATTCTTGAAGTTAAATGTACATCTCAAAGGCTGTCTTCTGTACTTCATTACTGCTGTCAAGAAAGACAAATGATCCAAAGTGCAAATGCATTACACAAGTCATACTTTGGGACACCAATGTGGTACTGAAGTCTTCACTTATTTACGTATGCTAACATTGAAAATTACTCCTTTATGCTAGAAATCCTTTAACAGACATGTTGAGTTGCAGCAACAAACCCCTCACACCCATCAGCCCACTACAAGCACCTTGCTATCCTCATTGCAGCACACTGTAAATTACAGGGAAGATGGAAGGATTTTTTGAATACTTTTCCAAATCATATCAGCTTATCAGCACCCACCTGCAAAAATGTTCTTTCTTCCATATGACACATGTGCACAATAACAATGGCACAAACTCAAGTGCTTTATGTTTTGAAGAGCAAGAATAACATGAATTTATCTACAGTGTACCTCCCCAAAGCCTGAAGGGCAGAAATGGCCAAATGTTTCAGTGTATGCAAACTGACCTCTTTGGCAATGTTTCCTCATTATAGGATTCTTTGGTAAAAAACTAGTATGTAGCTGGCAGGTGCAGGAGGGGGCCTTTAGCCTGGTCTAGCAAATCTGTTTCACTTTAAAACTATTTCACTATCATTAAGGTATTAAAAGTTGCTTGAGTTGTTTCAGAGGTTGTTTTGTTTTTCCCTACCCCAGTTACTTATCTCTTCAAACATCCACAGGTCATCAGCAAGTTTACACACAATTGGTGAAATTCAAATTCTTCTTGCTTAAGATAAACGGCTGAAAAACAAAATCCTCACAGCAAGCAGTCTTACTGCTTTTCTACAACTGTTTACTCAGTCACAGGCAGTGTCATTAAAACAAGTGCATCAAACAGCTTTCTTTTAATCAGGTAGTTATCATGAACTCTGTGAAGCTCCCACTTCCTCTTTCCATTTGTGAAATTACACTTATGATGAACTAGTAGAAAAAAAACCTCTTGTTTAATTCAAACTTTTCACACCGAAGAAACTTCAAGCACATTTGGTCTACATGCACAGCCAGACACCTTAACAAGACTGTACCCTTGAAATAAAGTCACTGTTAGTTTAAAGAACCTTTTTTTCCTGAACTCTAGTATCTGATGCCTGGACCACACTATATCTTATTTTGTATCCTCCTACAAGAGGTGCATGTTATCAGACATGTAAATAAGAAAAACAAAACAAAAAACCTAAACAAAGCACTCTCATCCAGTCTGCCAATCACCTATGAAGACAAGGGAAAAGTTAGACCTGGCCAACTCTACCCCAGTCTACTTACTGACTGCCACATAACCACAAACTAAGCTTTACCATCTTGTGGTCAGAACTTGACCAAAACTAAACAAACTTTCACACCTAAATTAACATACATCAGCAGTCACAGATTTCAACTACATACAGGTCAATCAGTGCACTCGATGCAACAGAGTAATTTCAGTCCACTATTTCTTATGATCCAATTAATTGCTGAAATGTAAAGCTTCTGTTTGAAATGTGCATGCACCCTTTTCTCAAATCGTGAGACAAAAGATACATACCCCCATGTTTACTGATGCCATGGCCTTTGTTCCTAATGAAACATACCAGCTCACCTGTACAGACCTGCTGGTCTGTGGTACCCTGACTATGTCTGGAATGCTTAATACATTCAAATTGGGTTTGCCTATTTGCCTACCTCTGATCCTGCAGTGGTTTTAAATAACAGATCACATTCGCGAGATCAGTGTCATCACATGCGGTTACCTTAGGATCTCCTGGGCAAATATTAGCTACTTCAGGCAATGTGCTACTTTGTTTTAATTCTTTTTTAGGGTTCTAAAAATATTTTCTACCAAAATTTCAATTGGAGACTAAATCTTAAAATATCACATACAAAGCAAAGTCCCTGCATTAGAACCTCACAGGAAATTCAACTTGTATACAAATAATTTAACTTTAATTCTGCACCTTATCTTTGCAAGCACGCACTTTACAGTTCAGTCATCAGCTCTCCAGTCTGGCAAGACATCCAATTCTGATGTATTTGAAATGATTCAATTTAAATGATTTATTGTAGGTTCTCATATCCCTAGCAAATTGTTTCTCAGAATATCTTTTGGCCAGACTTATTATACTTTAAAATTTAATTTCTTAGAGTTTGGCAGTAGCTTTTTTTTTCTATTTTCTTCGGAGAAAACTTAAACTTTTGCAAGATGTCTCTTTGTTTCTAAGATTCCTTAACTCTGCTACAAAACCGTCCTCATCTCTTAAAAAAAAAAGTAGTAGAAAATAAAGTTGGAAGGCTTTAAGAAATATTATATATTTTATATCTAGCTTCTATTTCACAGTCTTTGAAGAGATACTTTACCACCTGCAGGGTTCACCTTCCTTCTAACAGGCATCCCACTTTAATGACAAGCAAAGGCAGAAGGCTAGCACAGGAACTGCAGCATTCAGTTCCCTGGCTCAGATGTTACCAGTGAACTTTCAGTTCAACCATGAAAACTTAACCAAACTTCTACTGGGAACCAGGTGAAACCAGCTCAGCTATCGCAGACTCCATCCCAACATCCTGCAAGGGACACTGATGCTTTCTGAAGTTGCTGCCTTCTACGGCCTTGAGACCAGTATCAAGTGGCTTCCTCCTTTGAAAGTACTCATGAAGTTACCTCTTTCTCTACCCTCATGGTAAACAGGTGACTCCTTCAAACATTGAGGCCATTTGTTGACTGTTCTACCCAGGATCAGAACTCTTGTGAGTACATGTTTCAATATATTATGTGTTTCATAATTAGTTTGGGTTGGGTTTTTTTTTTTAAGGAAGACATATTCAAAGACTGCAAACCGAATGAAAACAAAGGGGTTTGTTCTGCTATTAAACTGAAATATTTAGGTGCTGAATGCTTTACCTTATCAGAAGAATTAACTCAATTTTAAGTTACAGCCTGTTTCAAGCATAAATGTGCTGATGCCATCCCTTCAACTAAAAATGGTCAACTGAGAAGAAACAGATTTGATGCAGCGATGATCAGCCACTGATTTGTGAAGTTGCCTAATGTTAATCCAGAAAAATTGATAACTTTAACTTAATATTCACAGAATCATACGTTACTACAATTGCCGTTATAAGCAAACTTCGAACCAAACCCTTTCATGTGAAACACTATGTATCTTCCTCCAATCTGAGGTGTAGACACCAGGCAATATCAGTTCCTGTGTGCAGGCAGAGTTTAAAGTAGTCAGACCTGCACTTACATTACAATAGAGATTTTACTTTTACCCCCATGAAGAGTGTCCCCAGCCCAAAGATGACAGCACAAATCACATTTCCTAGCACTCCATGCTGATAACCAGCAGAGATTGGGGCACGGAAAGGCTCAGTTAACAGCATAAGCCCTTTAAAAGGAACGGAATGAAGAAAGTGTCAGCTGCAAATAACTCATTGTTTTAACCTGACATGCCAAAGCATACAAGTAACCCACATCTTAAAACTAGTTCCACATTTAACAGTTTTTCTATAAAGAATCACTGGTCATTAGCAGAGAGAGAAGTCCTCATGTTATTACAACTGAGATGTTAAATAGTAAATCCAACTTCAGCAGAAAGTAAACAAAAAGCTGTATGTTTATTAAACTGACATTCTAAATATCAACATTTGCTAAGGAGGTCATCATTACTGAACACAGTTGAATAAATGAAGGGGTGGGAGGGAATCCCAAAAACACAGCCTGTTGAAATTATTAGATCAGTATTGAGTGGAAGAGAGTTTTAAGGTTTATAACTACTTTGGAAAAAGTTCAATTTTAAAATATTTATTCTTCATTCACTCCACTCAGCTTATGAATAAAGCCAAACCAAACTGGCTGGATAAAAAACCCCCAATCTCCACTAAAGTCACATGAAATATTGATATATTATTTATCTAAACATTGGGTAATACAAGGCAAAAGTATATTTAAACATCTAGCTACATTCTTCTATGCTCACAAAGATTCAGTGTTGTTAAGCCATCAAGCACAGACTTACTCCTAAACTGAGGAGCAATTAAAGAAAAATAAAATTGAAGTATTGTATTATAGTGATAGGGTAACACATTTAAACCCACATTGTTAGTAAGCTATAATGCTAGCACAGTAGTATGAATTTTCTTTTTGAAAATGATGTTTAAATTATAAGCTACACCTGTTCTCTTGAGGATATCAGTTTATCCATTTAAAATACACCAGTCTGAAATTCTGAATAATCTAATTCCAACATCAATTAAAAACAGCTGAAAGTCTGATGACCATGTCTCAAGCTACTGAATAATCATGTCAACTCTGTTGTTATTTTCCAAGAGCTGTTCTTCATAATTAACAGGTTTTGATAACACAATCTGTTTTACTAACTCGTAACAGACTGCTCATGTCAGCTGAAGAAGGACAATTTTTTTGGTTAGTGAACTCCAGAGCTCCAGCACTTCTCTCCCATGCTCAGCAGCACCCATCTCCACCTTCTGGAGATGCCCGCCAAGCTCCACTGACCCCCGCTGCAGAGACTACACATGAATGCTGTCCACTTCCTTCCCCCACCTCACATGAAAGTGCTTTATCACAGGACTGAGGAATTTGACAGGGAATGAGATAGAGAAACTTATCTGCTGCCAGCAAACTGCTTCCACAATACGGTCATTGGGAAGGGAACATGGCAAAGAGCAATCTAACACTCGTTAACGTGTTCCAGGCACTCGTAGTAGAAGAAAGAGCAACAGCAACAATTCAGGATTTCAGTTAACTGAAAATAACGCCTTCAAAAGATCCGCTGGCTGGGACTGCCTGAATGTCTTGTCCCTGAATCTGCAACAGAATATCAGAAATGCTGCACAAACCCAAGGGTCAGCAGTGTGCCTGAAGAAGCAGAATGTTCAAGTGCCCTACTCACATTTTAAAAGGTTGCATGAATTTGGATAAGCCTTCCTTACTACTATGGCTCATGTAAGTAACAGTAATTCTGAAAGTATCCTAGGGTGACGTTTTCCTGTTCTACTTTACAAGCTTCTGCATCCTTGGCTACTAAACTCTCCCCTACTCCAGCTTTCCATCACAGTGAGAAAGGCAGTGCAAATGCTCAAGCTTAGTCTCATCATCTCAGAATCACAGCATGTTAGAGGTTGGAAAGGACCTGAAAGATCATCTACTCCAACCCCCTGCCAGAGAAACTTTGGTTTTGACTGTTTTGAGACATGATCATCAGCTTGGTGCTGAGGATACAGAGAATGAGGTTCTATTTTGAAATGGCAATCTATATGGAAAATGATGATGTTTTAAAATTAAGAATCAAACCAAAACACAATGGAAAACCACACAGCCCTTTCACATACGTAATATATCAACAGGAGCTACACCCAGAGTAAGTGGCTTTTCAGGAGAAAGGCAACAACTGTAGATGTGTTGAACAGGATCTCCTTTTGTCTTTTTTATATTCTCTTTGATTACTTTAGCTTGCACAATATATATCCCACATTGTATTTCATTTGTTTATGAGTATCTGGGCAGAGCTCCAGAGCTTTGATGCAACTGGACACAGTGAACAAACAGCTCAGTTCAGCATGAGCACTACCACCAACGGGAAAAGCTGGAAAGGTGGAGGAGATACAGCACTGTTGTCACGTCCACTACGGGACAGGGTTGGGAGCAGCCAAGCAAACAGGAACCAAATTCCAGTTTCTCCAAATTCCAATTTCTCAACAGGAAAGAAAGAAGTCCAACAAATGAAAGACTCCAGAAATACATAATTCATCATGAAGACAACTCAGTTATCTTTTTCCAATCTAAATTAGTAGAACGAAAAATGCATATATGTAGCATGAACAAATATTAATATCTGCAGCTACAAATATTTAGTGAGAAGATTAAGTAAAAAACTTAAGATTTTTCTGTACTGAAACTTCTCATGCTAGGAAGAAAAAAGCTTCAAACTAATTTGCTGTAGAGAACAAGGTATCTACCTGATTACATGGTTTTATGAAATGTGCAGAGCACAACTGTGTGCTTAGTTTTGTTTTACTTAGCAGACTAAAAGATCAACTTTTTTTTATGAATATATAACAGAAGGAGGCATTTAAGGCAGACATACACTTGTATCACATATTCTGCTTCAACATTCATGCAGACAGGATTATTTACAATACTGACATTTGAAAAGCCCCACCTGGGTGACCTAAATGGCCCAAATTAAAAAAACTGACTGAAATAACTAAGTTTCCTCTGACCATAGAGCTCAAAGGGAATAAAAGGCACATTTAACAGGAGGATCCCAGGCCTCTAGGATGTTAACAGATGGTAACTGACAGAAGACAGGGAATACAAGTTTTCCACTTTTGCATTAAGTTCCATATATCCAAGAGAAAACATGTATTAAACAAGGAAGTTTCCCTTGATCAAGCCTAGGAAGGGGTGTGCCTAAACAGATTTCAAGCCAATATTCATGCCAGTTTCTCTCTGCTGTACTGGAACGGTGAAAGCTAGTATGAAGGTGCAGACATATACTTGGTGGTGGTAAAAGACAGATACGTTGAAAGATGCATTGGAGGGAGGAGTCAGGAAGCATCAAGAGCACACTTAAAATTAGCCCCACAGTCAACATCTAGCCTCTAAGCTTAGAAAGCCCAGGGGGCCCTAAAGCACCAAAGCTACAGCAGCCTGGTTCAAAACATGACCTTCACCAACACTGCTAAGGTCATCCTGCAGAACAGGCATGCCCCCATACCACATGTGTATGTGACATGGGGGAATGGGACACTAAGGACTGCCATGTAAAGTAGGGGGGAGACAAAAATTCTGGTCGAATCCACATTGGCAATAAGCAAAAAAAACCCCAAAACATTATTAACTGTCCTACTTTGCCATAACTTGACCTATTCCTCAGTACTTTGTGCAAGGGGATTTTAAAAGTCTAATTTCTAGCAAAGTGAGTAATGCTAACTGGGGCACAGAAGTGTGTTTCATGTTAGATAAAGGCATCACCCACTACTCTCAAAGTGCATTAAAAAAAACTTTTACAAAATTGCCAAATGTCACTGTTTCATAAGATGGTTTCAGAAAATTGCCCCAACTCGTCCCTTTAATGTTTTAATCTTTGTCTTCAGACAAACCACATAGGCCAACAGAAGCTGAAGGGAGCACGGTTTATCCAACAGCTCAGGGCAAAAACTGAATTTTATTTAGCTAGGTTAAATGGTTGAGAGTAATGCTGTCAGCCTCTCTATATTTCAGAGAGAACTGGGGGTTTTTATTATTATTTTCTAAGAAAAAATCTATTCAGGTGATAAATTTGAACACAGATTGAGCCTAATCTTCCATCTTACTGTATTTTCCTACCATTTGCTTTTAGACTATTCCTTAGACAGTGCAGGAAATAAAAAGGCAGTTGTTGTTACTGGGTTCTCCCATTGTTATAATATGATGTACCAGATTGGAGTTATTGAATAAGCTCATAAACCCCCAGGTTACATTCTTTTTCATCTGCAGCCTTGCCTTTCAAGTGAGCTCTACTCTTATTAAAAAGGATCAGAAACTGTCCTCGGGCATACCTTGTCTTTGAAGAAGAAGCCCCAGTTACATTTTATGGAAAAACCATCTTAGTTCATACCCTCGCCAAACTGCGTAGCAGGTTTAAACAATTATGCAAGACAGTGGATTTCAATTCCAGGTTCCTCTTACTCACTCCCAAGTTTTAAAAATATTTTTTTTCTTTCTGCTTGGGCACTCCTGAAATAATGTTCCAAAGAGCGATGATCCAAAGGCATTAAAGAAAAAACGTTACAGTTTAAACAGTGTGACACATATGAATAAAGAAACCCTTCCCATATGGAAAAGTTTTTTTAAAAATTGATGTTTCTTTTCAATATGCTTTAATCAGAAAGACAGCAGTGAATTCTGAATGTTCCAGACAGAAGAGAATCAAAACTCTTGGGATATATTACACAAAAGAGCAATTGCAAAGAAGGAAGAACAATCCTATAGGTTTGTAAAACCTAACGATTAGCAGTGTTTTCTCAAATGGCTGGGAAAGTCTGCAGTTTCGAGCCAGCCACATGTTACTTATCAATGCTTCAAATGCAGGGTGAGTAAGAAAGGCCATGTCTGGTTCCTTTTGCAATAGGGAAAAATCCCTTTTGAAGTCTTTCTGAGGGACTGACTGGGAAGAAAGTGTCAGGAAAAGGATCTGACAGGTTTTGCACAGCGAGGGGTAAAAAGACGTCTGGAGTAAAATCTCTTGTCTAAATTGGGCAGAGATAGAAACCTTTCCTGCAGCACTGGAGACGCCAGATAAAAAGTCTGGAACTCCCTTGTATACTTTTTCCAGCCACACATGAATTCCTTTTTATGCTTTTTTGCCAGCTTCTCATCTTACCAGGAGCCTGAAGGAGAGGCCAGTCCAGTACAGAGGGAATGTAGCCATCCTAGGGCTCCATGTAGAGCAGTCTTCCAAGTTGACAGGAAAACAACTTGCATTTTAAACACCCCAAGCATCACAAAACCCTTCAACTTGAAGGTGGAAGTGATTACCTGAACGGTCTTTAAACAAAATCCAAAGACTACGAAATTACTCTCTTTATATAAACCACTCAAAAAGAAAACAGCCATTATTTTCCTCAATCACAAACATTAAAAATGCCTGGCATAACCAGACCCTAATAGCTGAATTCAAAGGGGAAATTTGAGATTACTTCTGTAAAAACTCTACTCTTATCTATAGCAAACTGCACAGCTAAAAATATACAAACTTTGCATTAGCTTCTCAATAGGACAGAAAGCTCCAGAGTTCACTTCATCATTCACAGCAACAACTTCGTGCACTTTTAGCAGAAGGCGGCAGCTCAGTACTGTTCAATTTGAAGTACACAAAATAACACAGAATGCCTTTTTTTTTTTTCAATAAAAGCCATTGTCTTTACATTCTAATGAACTGATAATGTTTTGATTCCTTCCTTGCAATTGCAAGGTACGTGTAGCATTTTGCAGATTGTTTTTCCTCCTTTATTTTCTATGAAACACTCCAACTCAGAAAAATTCCACCAAAAGAATGAGAGCCAGGTGTTAGCAACAGGATTACTTTAATACAGTAAATTTATTTACATAACTGGCACAAAAACATAGGTTACAACACATCGTCTTACTTTAATCAACTGGGGAGCTGTAGAAAACATAGGTAGGAAAAGATAATACTTCAGATAAAAGATTAGACACAAAAGGCCCTTAAAGATTGCACTGCAAGAATGTTTGCTGACTATCATTACAAAAATGAAATCCACGATGCAATATATGCTAGATAACCCACAGTAAGACTTGTCAGACATAACAGTTGGAAGAGTCTGAAAAAGGTATGAAAAATCCTAGTTCCTTAGTTGTAAAATATAGGCTACTGCTTGGGTTCTGTCTTCTTCATACTCCACCTTTTTTGTCCTTAGGAACTGTGCGTGTAATGGTTAAATAATGTGAAGTCAATTAATCACTATGATGAATGTCAAAGCTTTATCTATCTTTGATGATACTTCTGAGCTGGTCAGCAGAACAAACAGGTAACATCCACCTTACTGAGGCTAGATCCTGTAGGACACCTCAATATACTTACCATAAGAAGTTCCATTATGTATTTAGAGTAAATATTAGGCAGTGTTGTTCAGCCCCTTGCATGCACACCAAAGCTTTTTAATAAAACCACTTTCAAGTGGCAGTTGGCTAATTCAGCTCCCCTCCTCCCGCTTAAAAGCATTACACTAAACAACAAGCAAGAACACAGCCAAGAATTCAGACAATAAAATGTTTTAGGTACCTTGATATTTTCCACAGCTCTCCTTGCTCTAGTAATGTAATTGACCTGTAAAACAGAAGAAAGACATTACTGACTCCTGGTACGCTTTTCAGTATTACTGTACACTTGGAAACTAGAAAAGCATCAACACAACATTTAATTTCTTGAACTCTTTTTTTCCCAGACTGTTTATGGCATTACATTTTACTTCATTACCATAAAATGCATTTTTCATACTAAAAAAAATCTCAAAAAGAAATCTCTTTTAAGAACACCTAGTTGGAAATCTCGCCATCCTTCCTCGTGCACACCAGGTTACAAACAAACGTAAAGCCCAGACTACGCGCTGCATTTTTAACCTAGAGTGCACCAGTCACAGCCCACACTTTCTCTTGCAGCCCTGCATAAGTTGTGCTCTAGAGCAGGCACTGCTGAGGAACAGGCAGGCTCTGGAGTGTGGGAGCTGGGAGAAGGAACACAATACTGCTCTTTGAAGGTTGCAAACCGTTGGCATGCAAAGTTCATCAGAAAACAACTGCCTTGCTTAGCGGTGGAAGTGGGTCAGAGCAGCTATGGGTTTTCTTCTGCCTTTATCTTCTAACATGAAAGTAAAATGTGTAAGTAAACCAACAATTGTTTACTTGTATCATCTTTTGACTTGTCAGTCTTTGAGCACAAGTAATCTTCAATCAAACCGGATGAGTCTATTTCCTCCCTCTTCCCTTTTTCCTCAACCACTCCTCCCAGGAAAAGCAGTTATTTCCTTGGGGACAGGGGCCAGACCCATTGATTTCATACATGCACACAAAACATATGCTACATTTTCTTTTTTAAGATCTATACACTGCAAATTAGACATTTTATATGTTGTGAAAACACTAAGCTCAGCCTACCATCAGGCACAGCAGAACCCGTTGACCTATTTTTATTCATCAGGTTGTATCAGCCTCTTTTAACAATCACCAGCTTTCCCTTGTTACTTTTCCATGACTTCATCCCAGCACCCTCAAACATTACTGTGTGGTACAATATAATAAGACCAAAAAATACTTTGAACAGGCTGGCCATCATCACTAAAAGCTGTATTATTTGCTCTTCTCTATGAACTTCAGCAGTAAAGAACTGATTTCTGAAAAAACAGCATGTATAAAAGGCATGTAGAATTAGAGAAAATTACTATGAGACATTGTTACAAGATGCTCTGAAGCAAAACCCAAAGCTTCCAAGAAAACCATGGTTTAAACAAGATGTTACTGAATGTTGTCTCCAATTGTCTATTTTCTCTCAATTACTTTGCTACAGGAAGTAATTTCCTTACTGAGGTGAAAATAAACATTTCCATAAATATGGCATTATATTCAGCAAGTTCACATTTAGGAATGAACAACGTACTTTATAAATACAGGTACACAGCCACAAAACCATTTAATCTACACACAGACCTGACAGGAATACAGATTTAGGGGACAGAGGTGGCTCTAGCCAGGTGCTGTGTGTGGGACTGGAGCATATTTGCTTATTTGGCTGTCCTGCCAACTGCTCCCTGGCAGAGCACACAAAGTGATGGCAGCAGCTGGGGAGCGACAAGGAAGTGGACTGGCATCAAAACGTCGTGTTAGAGCAGAAGTCCTCCACAGCATCAGGAATTCAAATGCTTTAACGTGACTGTTTATTCTTGGCATAAGTACGGTTTACTTTACATCTACTTCACACTGCTAGAGATAAGGGAATGCTATTTCTATGCAAGTTCCTGATATGTTATTTTAAGCACAGCCATCACCCACAAGAAGAGATCTCATCTTGCAGGCTAGCAGCTACTGTTTCTAGAGGGCATTGGGAGACCACTTGGACATGAAAATTTAATATTCTCCCCAATGCTGTCCGCTCCATGTCCAATAGCACTGGATGGCAGAACACAGGCATGCCCATTTATGATGGTGCTTAATGCTACTTTAGCCTCACTGGAGTTACACAGCCCTGCTCACTCCCACGGGGGCCAGTGTAGCCCCAGGTAAGTGCTGGTCACCTTCTTGCTTGCCTGTGTCCCCACCTCTGGGCACTGAAGAAGTTGGAGACCCTACGGCTCTCAGCAAAAGAAGGCAGTGGGGGAAAAACCCGATGCTCCAAACATACTATGCTTTGGAGCATAATTTTTTCCTGCCCTTTTTCACAAGGTCTTCGCTACAATCCTTTTCTTCTTCTTCACACTCCATCTCCCTACTATCACTCCATGTACTTTCACAAGGTCTTCCTCCCTCCCCAATTCACAATGCTTATTAAAGCAAAACACCCTCAACAACTATGAAACTACCATACCATTTGGTGCCATAACCAACTTTGCTTTACCTATCAGGCTCTTTTCATCCCACTCTACCCACTCCTTGAGTACAAGCAAGAAGTTTTTTGACCTAGGCACTGGCCAGCAGTTGTCCTCATTAATTAAATGCCTCTATGAGAGAGATAAACATAGACATCCAGTAACAGATCCCATTGAGAAAATGAAAATCTAACAGGAGTAACAGTCACAAAGTAAAGAAGCAACTCAAAACCATTTTTGGTTTTGATACTGAGAGATACTCTTGGTTGAATAAATCAGGAAGAAAAATGGATTTGAACTTGAGATATGACAACAGTAAGACAAATACTGAACATGAACAGCTTCAAAAAAATCTGGAATATATCTGAGTTAATGCATAAGCCAGAAATCTGGTATATTACACAAATCCTAACAGGATATTGAAAACACAACTAAAAATTAAATGTTAAATTAGTGCTTCAGCCTGTAGAACAAAAGTATTCGTGTGTCAGAAGTACCATTTTTCTTTTTGAGAATCAAAGTGCTAAAGACACTTGGTTATTTGAGAGCTAGCTCTCTCCCACTCAGAGAAGCAACATTTTAGAGCTGCATCCAGAAACTATGAGTAATACAATAATGGATAGTCAAGAAACTGATGGGATATCCCAGAGAAACAACTCCTGGAATGAAAATATCGTTTTCTTCAACTATTATAATGACCGATCAGAGTATATTAGGAAAATACGCTTCTGGTTTGAATCCAAGCCTTCAATATAAAAAGCTAGTAAATATTTAAGAGAATTTCGAGTTCCAGACTGAAGAGCTGGCAACTAATTTCTTTTTTTTAACAAACAAAACCATCAAAAGATTGTGCAACTCTAAGAGCCCTTAAGGAAACAATTGGGAATTTTTCATAACATGGTATTTCCTTATACCACTGACCACAGGAATGCAAACAGTTCCACCAAACAGAGATTTCTTCATTGGAAACAACTGACAATCTAACCATGTTTCCATCTTTTCCAGTCTCAGTGCTCAGCATACAAAATAGATGATATAATAGAATACAGAAGTGTTGTACCAGGACCACAAGATATCTTCCCTAAAACTCAACACCTAAGAGGCTTTACAAGAATGTATTTCCTAAGGATACAGAGAGAGCATCTTTGTCTAATCAGTATTTTTCTATTGCTATTTTTACTTACTTGTTAAATTTTCCCAAATAACTGTTTGCATCCCAATCAACCAGAAAGAGACCTCTAGCCCCAGTCATAACTCCCCATATCAGTAAGAAGCCCCAGTCCTGCAGTATTCCCTGACAGTAAGGCAGGTGATGCTAGCAAGGAGTGCCAGCACAAAACCACAGGTTGTTACTCAACTTGCCAAGCAGAAGAAAAACAATACTAACGGTAGTATCCACCTGGTACCCTATACAATATCCCCCATGTTAGTTTTATGAGCAGATTTCCTCCTAACTTCTCTGGGAGTATTATTTGAGGAATGGCAAGTGACACTACGGGTCCCTCCAAAGGGAGCTGGAAAGAGTAGCTTATAGATATGGGACACATCATTTGTAGTGCCTGTGGTCTACTGGCCTTCAGACCCTGCTTAAGAAACCAAGTATCAAAGATACCCCAAGGGAAAGGCAAAGGCCTTGATGGAACTTATTTTCTTGACAGCTAATTAACAGATCACTATCATGGAGAAAGCAATTTAGACCCTGTGCTGGACCTCATGCTGCAGAGAAAGAGAGAAGAAATCACCATTAGCAATGGTAAAACCCCCAGAAGATCATCAGAATTCAGGAAGGCATCAGGAATGCTAAAAGGTACTAATCACTGGCACCCTGACAAATACTTGTCACTGCAAATTTGCAACTCAATTAAGCCAAGATTTTAATCAGGGCCACAACTGTACTTCATTGTCTCCACTGCAGCAAGGGGAACAAGTCATAAAAACAGAGTAAGACTCAAATATGCTGCAAAGAGACCAAATTGTTTTCAGAAGGAAAAAACAAAACAAACCAACCCATGGAAGACAAAGCTTTATGGAGTTAGTGTGCCAAGCAACTTAAGAATTTTGAATAGTAGAGAAGTCAGAAAAATATCTTAACTTCAGATAGATGTGTTACAAGACTTTCCTCGTGTGGGAGGGTGTTTACAGTCTATGGCAGAGGTATTATTACCCTTGTAGTCAAGGAAACCATCCTTCCAATTGCAAGATTTCAATTTTGAAATTCCCTGTTTAGGTAGAGTCGTTGTTTAGCTCAGCCAGCAACTAAGCACCACACAGCTGCTCCCACTGGTAGGATGGGAAGAGAACTGGGAGAGGAAAAGAGAGAAACCTCGTGCATTGAGGTCAAGACAGCTCAATAGGTAAAGCAACAGCCGCAGCAGAACCAGGAATTCATTCCACACTTCTCACAGGCAGGCAGGTGTTCAGCCATCTCCAGGAAAGCAGGGCACCTTTGTGTGTAATGGTTAATTCAGAAAACAATAGCCATAATTCTGAACAACTTCCCCTTCCTCCTTCTTCCCTCGGCCCCTTTATATGCTGAGCATGACATCAAATGTTATGGGATATCCCTTCGGTTATTTTGGATGAACTGCCCAGCTGTGTCCCCTCCCAGCTCCCCCCAGCTCACTCACTGCAGCAAAGGCCTTGGCTCTGTGTAAGCACTGCTGAGCAGTGATGAAAACATCCCTGTGTTATCAGCACAAACCCAAAACAGAGACCCATACTAGCTGCTCTAAAGAAAACCAACTCTATGCCAGCCAAAAACAGTTCGGGAGGGAACATCAAACTCCATGCACTTCAAGAAGAAGGGCATGTAGCTCTGGTGTCCTCTGTGGACAAGCAGGGCCACAAGGTTTTGTTAGCTTGCCCCAATGGCACCATGGAGGAAGAGGTCAGCATCAGAAATTGTATGTACTTTTCAGAGATGATAAATGTTAAAATAGCCATTGCAATGTTCCCATAATATTTTTGCCTACAAAACCATTTACCAGAAGTTCCTGAATAGAAAGCTAAAATTTTCAAGCTAGGTTTTATTTGAACTTCTTTATATCTTGATCTTCTCCTTAAGAGCAACACTGAACTCTCAAAACAATAACCTTTTGCCACAGAACACTCAGTCTTGGAGAATTCAACTTTTCTAAAGTTACAAATATATGAAGCCTCCTGTCCCTTTTCAGATGAAGAGCTAAAAAATAAGTTATACAGAGAAACAGCTTCACTTCATTGTAAATAGCACAGGAAAATGTATTTTTCCCGTTATTATCTTGACCACAAAAAACCCCAGATCAGCTGATATGTCAAAGTCTACCTGAGATTTAGAAGGTTACTCAAAGTCTACTTTGTTTTTATTTCTGTTGGTGTTCTAGAAGAAAAAAAATCACCAAAATATTTAATCTTACCAGTGACGCTATAGAGAACTACCCAAACTCTGCAGACTAAGGCAAGGCAGTAGTTACAGCACATCACATATTTCCACAATTAGAACATAGCAACATCAAGCTACAGAAGAAATTATTTGCTGGTTTTCATTAAAATGCACAGTTCACTTTTTTCCTACAGTCATTGCATAAAGATGAATGCTCAAACGGGCAAGAAATGACTGGACAAAGTCTATGTAACTTTCAAACTCAAGCTGAATTGACACTACAATCAGTGGAAGCTTGGGTGCTGATAAGAAAGCACAGACTGATTTGAGAAAAATGTTACAAGACAAAGCTATTGAAGACAACCTGAAGAGCTGTAATTACGACTTCTGGCTGAACTCAATACATATGAAAAGGAAGACGCTAATTCACACTTACCTTTGCCATCTGATAAATCCCACTTACTAATGGCTCAGTGCTCAAAAATTCAGTGTTGTAAAGAATATATTTGCTGTCCAGTATCTACTGTAATTACTGCTTCTCAGCAAGACTGTAAAAATATTTTAAAGTGAGAATTTTAGGTATTGAGTTATTAACTTTTCATATAAATACAGTCCAAGCAGTGAGAAATGGCAGTTTCAGAAATCTTAAAGATCCAGATGGCAGATACAGTTCTGCAACAGGCATCCTAACTGGCCTCAAGAAAATAATTCCAACATTGCTTAGCTCCTTTAAAATGAAGTCCCAGTTGAGGTGGGCATTAGTCAAGCTGTAGTCATTCATATCTGTTAATATACTGCATCTCTTTCAGTGACAGTACTTCAAGCCAGACAAAAAACAAGTGCTAACTGTGGTTTCAAAAAGCCTGTCAAGGAGAGGCAGGCAGTGCTCCTCTAGACTTTGTTATGAACAATGAAAAAACATATGCTAAGGTTAGACACAGTACATCTCAGCAAAATAACTTTCAAGCTATATTCACAGTCTGAGTAACAGAAACCCCTAGCATTTTCCAGCTGCTACTTAATGCCCCTGAACTTGCACCCTAATTTTACCCCCTCTATTTTTTTTACCTTACTGCATATATATTCTAGCATGAATGCTAGATGTCTTCAGACTAAGTCTCCCAAGGAAAAAACATATAGATAAATACCCACACTCCATTTTTCACAGAAAATGAAGTGCTCAACCCAGCATGACTCCCTTCTCACCTTCCGTTAGTACAGGTTTCCTGCTTTCTTCCTGTCCCTGAGAAGAAATCTTGTTTTCTACCAGTCCTTCAGCATCAGCTCCAACCCATTAGCTTTTGCTACAGCCTTGTTACTGCCGTCAGATTTCACACACTAACACATCATACTCACTTCACACTTTAAAAGCTGCTCTCAGCTTCTCACCACAAACCATCCCCTCCAACCACTCCTACCTAGCAGTTTGCAAGATCCCACCCTCAGCCACACACAGTTGTTCAAACATGCCAAGACTTCTAACAGCTGGAAGAAATCCCTTCTTTCCTGCTTCGCTCCTACGTCTGCATTTGGTTTTCAGCAGCATCCCCTGCACTTAGAACACTTCACCTTTGTCCTGTTCCTCCCCCTCCACTGCCATGTGTGTCTTGGTATGAGAGCTGCCCATAAGCATTGCTTTGGTTAACCTCCCGTGAATCATAAATATACTATCTTACTGGTAGGATACGGCCCCTGCACATATCCAGACATTTTTATTCCCAAGCTGACATCCACAAGGGAACCTTTTCACATTTTTAATCACCTCAAATGCATCATCAGAAGCAACTGCCTGGTGCTGTATGCATACTACCTGCCTCATGCTCTGTCCAAGACATCCTCTACAGTATCAAAGCTCCAAGAGTGCGATGGGCATTTCAGGGAGCAAGACTTTTACTCCCTTGGGCTCCATCACACACACAAGGAAAGACAACCAACTTCCCAAGTCACTCAGATATGTGCATTTGATATGACATTCTCATTAGACATGCATCTTAAAAATCTACTTAAACACATGCAGTTATAGTGTTGGTACAGCAGTAGTGGTCTGCCTAAGGATAAAAAGCGAGGCAAGCTTCAGAGAGAATCTTCCCACACTTTTTCATATGAAGTAACAACAAGACTTAGCACATACTCACACTACATTTCATTTCACAGCATGATTATTTATCTTTTTTTCTTGGCAAACTGTCTTTGCCACTTCACTCCTAAAAAATGACCATTCAGGATGTTTTTACAAGTGATGCTTGATATCTTGGTGCTTCAGCAACAGGCACCGATTCCTTTCTCTTCTCAACTTGTCCTTTAAAACTACCTTGTTTCACTTCCAAGATGTCCAATGTACAGCACCTCTACACTTGTTCTAGCAGAGTTTCTTTCTCTTTCAGCTATGCAGCTGAAGTGTTGCTCCCATTCCACTTCAGCATTGTAACTGCTGAGAATTCCCAGCATGGTTACAGGCATTCTGCATCTCTTTCCATCCCCATCAAAACTCGTGTCATACCATATCCGAAACCGAGAAAGCAACAGAAATGAAAAGCAAGTCCTGCAGATGAAATGTCAAGGCGCTGGATTTTCCTCACACTCGCAAAAGCAATTGAAGAAATCAGCCCAGGCACAACCTCCCATGAGGGATCCACGTGCCTAATAAGAGTTGTTCAGATTATGCTTCACATGTATGGCACTACTTTCTTCGAGTATTAACTTACGGGCAAAGTCTTTGCTGGATTCATGACACCACTACTGCTGCAAAACTAATAATTATCAGTGAACGTTCGGATACTTCAATATTTTTCCTCATTTACAAAGCACCAAAATCCTTATTTATTGAAGAAATCTGTGTTTGGAAGTTAAGATTATGACTTGTTTACAAACTGACCAGCTCCACTAGTGAAAGAAAGTTTTCTTCATCAGCGTTCATCCTATGTCAACCTGAAATTAGGAACTTTGCTTCTTTATATTTAATTTAATCATCTACATGAAAGGCTCAATACAGCCTCCAAACCCAAGAAAGAATAGAAACCAACTATACTTTTAATTTTTTTAAAAATAAACTATCACTTGTTCACTTTTGACTTTTACAAAGTTAAATTCATCCAACCTCCACCCTAACCCCTGGGAGCATCTTGTACTTTCCAGCCATCTGGACTGTATTTACTTTTCTAAGAAGAAAGTTTAATTTGTTCATGAACAAAGAAAATCCTTTTACTATCTTCCTCTCTTGTCTGCAAAGTTATTTTCTGGAGTTGTTATTTAAAAAAAAATTAAAATTTAAAAATTAGTAAGCCCTTTGAGGAGCTCTCACTTTTCCTTGTGAGCTCCACTGAGGTCATATAGCTTCATTTTCTTCATTTACCAGTGCTGCCTTTAAAAAAAACCCAAAAAAACCCAAACAAACACCACAAAAAAAAACCAAAATCAATAAATAGATAAATTGCTAGATTTCTCCTGAGTTTTCACCATCTCTTCAGAAGAGCCCTTACAAAGAGCACAACAGTTCACACATGATGGATTAGAACAGAAGCAATTGTACCAAGGTGTTTATTTAGACAGTAAAAGTGACAGTTTTGTATATAATCCAAATTGTTGCCAAACTCAGATCAGAGACAAGTTTTAAGAGGAACATGGACAAATATTTACTTTCGAAGCTGTACTCATTTTGATGACATCCCTCCTGCAGTAGCTCAGTGCTAGTGCAGGAGTGCTGCATTCCTCCTCCTCCATTTCTTCTCAAAATATCTGTGCCAAGACCCCTCTCCCAACACTGCAGATACCAACGTGCTGATAAAGACTTGCAGGAAAAGTGCAAATTGCAGAAGACAAGCAACTACCTTGAACTGGTTTTTATTTTCAACCCCATGTTCTTAAAACCCATCTACTTTTACCTGGTTTTATCTGAGCAGCTCTATAATGCTTCCCTTTCAGTGCATTTTATAACCCTGTTTTTCAAGACACTATCTCTTTCAAATCAAAGATGGTCAACCATAGCTTATCATTAAAAGCCATTTTGAGGCTTTTCTGTGCTCCACCAGAAATCTGCATCATGTTTAAGTGAAAGCCAGATTGGTCCATTTGTTACAGAGAAAGTCAAAGAAAGCAATGAGCAATACATAGCATGTGGCTAACTTTTTAATTAGGAATCAAAGGTTCCTGATGCTTGATTCAAACATCCAATTAATTTCTTAAATTAATTCAGTTTAGTGAGCTAAATTAATACCTGTGATAAGGGAAAAGTGCCAAAGTAGAACTATACTGTAACATAAATAAGAAAACACGTACTTATAAGAAAAATACCTTTCTAGAGGATGACTGTGGAAAGAGAACTACCTGCTGTTATTTATTTTGAAGTTGAGCCTCTGAATGTAAAGAAGTGACCCTTCAGAGGTGTAATTATTTTTAATGATCATGTCAAGTATCTTCTGGTCTCTTCATTGGCTCTTGTAAAATACCAAGGAGTACAAGATCAATTAGAGATGCGTGGGAGGCTGCATACCACAACATTACCAGAGTAAATTCATTAGAGTAGAAAATGCACAGTGTAGAGATTACAGTGAGTTAGAAGCGAAATTCAATGTCTCCATGTGAAAAAATAACCACTGAAATAACTCATGCAAATACCACCACATATATGATAGTTAAAATTATGCATGGAGCTTTAGGCTCCATGGCCACACAAATACTTTGACCAGTATATTTAAGGGACAGAGCCAAGGCAGAAATATTTCCCTTGCCAGCATTCACCTTCTTCCATGGGTATGAAGCAAGGGCTTAAAACAACATTAACAAAACCAAATATTCTGCATCTGGATTCATTCAAAATTACCACTTCCCAGTTTTTTCCTCCTTATCTCCAAAACTCAAAGGACCATCAGTATGATTAAACATATTTTGTCATTGAACATAGCTGAATCATAACAAAGATGCAACACATCTCTGCTTTGGGAAGCATTGCCAAGTTATTTGCCAGAAACAATACCCCAGGAGATCTGTTACCAGTTGAGAAATACTTCCACCAGCAAGGACATTTTCCCTCCCCTTTATGTGATTTCAAGCTGTTCAATTTTTCTCCAGAGCTCATAATACTTTTTTTACTTTTAGAAGTGAAAGCATGGACAATAATCAATTAGGCAACTGAACTTCCTTTTCTTGAGACATAAGCCCAACATTTCGTGCAAGCTGCTAAAAATAAAGTTTTACTTCCAGCAATGACAACTCCTTGCAGCTCAATGAAAGGAACAGCAATCACAGCCTAATGGGCTCTGTTCTCGAGAGTATCTGAATTGGAAAATGATTGGTAAGAGAAGATTCACTGCAGAAAAGAGAAAAATCTGCAAAAAGGTGAGGACTGATATATTTGCTCTTAGGTTGCACCAAATTGATTTTACTAGTTTCTATCAGAGAGAACGTCAGGTGACTTGATTCTCTGTCCTCAACTACAGTACCAAATTAGTTTATAAGGAAACAGGGCAGAATCATAGGGAACAAAAGTTTCTGGGTTTGTGTAGCTTCTGTAGCAAACACAGTATCAGCTGCAAAAGGCACATGAGGCAAAAACCCTCCAAACCAATTAAGGAATTGAATTTTGGGCATCCTGAACTAGCAATTTAACTAATAACCTTGCCTGGAGAGGCACACCAGGCTATTCAGGGAGGGAGAGCAGAGGTGTAAACAAGATGCACACCCACTCACCGCCACCAGCCTACTCCACTCCATAACAGTGCAAGAAGAGGCACCAAAAATAACCTGCAATACAGTTGGCATTTTATATAGTCTGCTTGTTCATGCATGATGCAGTTCCTCTATGCCTTAAAAAAACTAAATCTGCTCACATCTCGTGGCTTCTCTTTCAGAGGGAAAGCAAAATTTTAACTAGTGAGGCAGCAAACATTTCTCTTCCAAGAACTCAAAGGGATCCAAATAAAAGGTGCTGATTTTCTGAAGGGATTTCTCTACCATGTACCCCAAGCAGGTTTCTTGCCATAATGAGTTGTGGGCTTCAGTGAGGGTCCCACCAAGCCTCCTCACCAGTGGGGCTGAGGTCACAGGGCTGCTTTGGATGCTCTTCCTAGCTGGTGCTGCATCCCATGTGCAAGGATCACACTCAGGACAGACCCAAAGGCCAACTATACCAGGGAATTCCACAGGACTGATTCCTCCAGGCCAAAATAAACAGAATACTTTGGAGAATTTAAAACTTCAGAAATACGTGGTGCACTTCCGAAACTTTGAAATGAAACATTCCTTCTACCAACCAGCCACATAACCTGCTGCTTTCCAGTGGTGGTTCAACAAATACATATGCCCACAAGAGGCAAAACAAGTATTTACTATCCATCACTCTCACGACACAGCAGGACAGTTTCTCTGAGTATATACAGGGTTTTAAACAAAAAAGTTATCTTAAATTCACATTTCAAAATAAATCCAGGTCTCCTTTCTATTCAATTAACACTGGACCATGAATTGAAAAATTTTTTTCTGAAGCAGTTTCAAGACAGGTGTTCAGATGAGGCTAATTTCAATTCCAGAGAGAACCCTCCTCGGTTTGTATATGTGCTGCCTGGGTTTGCGAAAGGACAACTCTTTCACACACTTTTCAAAAGGAAACACCAGTTTTAAGAACCTGCTTCCACAAGTGTCTCACTGAAGGTTGGCAGCTCAATGATATCAGCCCAGGCCTGAAGTCCTGAAGACATTATTGCAGGCCAGGATACTATTTCACTATGTTCTTCCACTGCAGACTGCATGTCAGTACTCATCTCTCAGTGAAATCAGTGGAATCTATTTTAGGCACAAAAGCTTCAAAATAAATCCTTTTGACCAACCTTCCAAATTATGCAAATGCTGTATGAAAGTGCACAGATCATTATTGCTTCAAATTTTTAAAATCCTGCACAGATACTCTGAAAGGGAGGGAGGGAGAGCAAATGCCTAATTATGCACATTGAATAATCCAGATAATGACTTGTCACATGCACTTCTCTGAATGCAAATCAGAGTGATGGTTTTAGCTGTAAACACAATGCGGAAACGTCAAATAACTTTGATCTTGTCTTTGGCAAGAACACAATTCTTTAAGATACCATTCTTTATTCAGTGGGATATATATATATTTAGCAGGTTTTTTCCTGTTAAGCTACAAAGGCTTTCCTTACAAAAACATACCCCTATAAGATATTCCAATAGAAATGAATAATCTTATTTCCCCAAACAGAAGAATGCTGCTGCTAAAACACTGGAAGCAACTGTACTCCATTTACATCATTACTGCCATTCAAGCAAAGCATGACTGGCTTTGTGTTGAAAACATCCATAGAGGAAAGCTGTACTCAAAAGTTCCTGTCATGGGGGACACCTACTACCTTGGAGAGAGGAAGTACAGTTATAGCAAGTAACTAGCCAGCCTTTTAACAACTGCTATGGAAAGCAACCCCAACACTGAAGAACATTAAACTGTTGGAGAGTGTCCAAAGGAGGGCAACAAGGATGGGGAAGGGTCTGGAGGGGAAGTCTTAAGAGGAGAGACTGAAGTCCCTTAGTTTGTTCAGCCTGGAGAAGAAGATACTGAGGTGAGATGTCATCACGGCCTGTGGGTTCCTGACGTTTAGGAGTTCAGGGGCAGGCACCAATCGCCTCTTTAATGAGCAGTGATAGAAGCCAAGGGAATAGCATGAAGCTGTGACAGGGGAGGTTTAGGTTGGATATTAGGAAGATGTTCCTCACTGAGGGTAGTTGGGCACTGAAACAGGCTCCTCAGGGAAGGGGTCACAGCACCCAGCTTGTCTGAGTTCAGGAAGCCTCTGGACGATGTCCTCAGTCCCATCAGACTCGGCTGGCCCTGTGTGGAGCCTGGAGTTGGACTCAATGGCCCTTATGGGTTTCTTACAACTCGAGAGATTCTACGATTCCACTTCAGGCATATTTTAGCAGATAGGCTTCTCTTCATTTGACACTGTCTTTCTTACACCATGCAGAGATCAAGCCATATGAAAGGAAGGACTAAAACCAAACAGGCAGTGGTGGATGAGAAAGTCCAGGTCAGACATGCCAGGGAGGCTGCAGGACATACTGCCATCCTCCTCATGCCTGGCAGTAGAGGAATTCTTTACACCACTGCCCAACCTATAATGCCAAATTCCAGCATGTGTTCAAACACATTTCAAGACAGCATTATTAAGGGGAGATTAGGCTTTTAATGAGACAGCTATTAGCAATTTAGGCTACCAGTTGGGAAAGAGTAAATAAAGAATTTCAGTGGCTACAGGATGACAGTAGTTATTTCAGGTGTTAATGCAACAAGAATGTCTATGGCACCCCAGTCTTTCCCTCTTCTTCTAGTCTTCCCCTGCTTTTCTGTCTTAGACCTGCAACTTACAGGTAAAACACAAACTGAACTTCATGTTGGGATTGCACTAGTTTTACAGAATGAAGAATATCTATAAAAATAACAATACAAGAAAATAAACACAGTTTCTTAAATGATAAATAACTGCAATAGATTTAGGGGTCAGTCCAGGGAAAATACTGCTGCTGCAGAGTTTTGCCTGGTCAGATCACCAAGTTAAGAGAAAAAGAGATCCTGTCAGATACTGCTGCAATAGCTACTATAACAAAGTTTACTGACAAAATCCTCATTTGTCATTCACCATAGCGATTCCAGTTTTCTAAAAAAAAAAAAAAACAAAAACCACAAAACCCCCACATCCATGAACAGAGTCATTCAGTCAATTTACAGAAGACTTAAGGAAAAATACCTAAATTTACTTACATTCAAAACACAAATTCTTACTTTGATGAACACCAGGACATGCAAAGCTTCAGAAGACTGATCAACTAGTTTTACTTATTCTGCCACCAAAAGCAAATTCTTATATTTCAACTTGGGAAGAGACTTCCTTTAACAATACACATATTATTCTCCAAATCTGATAAGCCTAACTCCAGATCAGTATGAACGCTGTAATTTAGCACAGATCACGCATTCTCAAAGATAGAAATTATCAGGGTGTAAGAACATGACCAGTTAACCTTTCTTTCCCCTTCAACAACCATTTCTCACACCCACCCCCTTCTCCCTGCTCCTGATACAGAAATTATTTGTGACTTAGTCAAACTGACTCACTTGCATAGGCTCCTCCAGCACACTTCTATGCAAAGCTCTTTTGGGAGGGGATTGTTTTTCCTCCTTCAAAACCATAAGATGAAGTGATACTCAGCTGTATGGTTACAACAGTAAATTCTTATTAGAAATTATAAAAAAATATATGCAAAATATAGCTATACAAAAAGAATGCTACTCAGCTTTCTATGATCCTCCCTCAAGAAAGGGAGATGAAACCATTGGGTTTTCATTTTCCTGCCTCACCGCTCTGGCAAAG
This sequence comes from Heliornis fulica, assembly GCA_013399135.1. Classification (NCBI taxonomy): domain Eukaryota; kingdom Metazoa; phylum Chordata; class Aves; order Gruiformes; family Heliornithidae; genus Heliornis; species Heliornis fulica. The sequence continues at coordinate 243,902 of VXBZ01003196.1, forward strand.
TAAAACCATGTCATCCTCCCCCTTCCTCACTTCTCCATAGTTGCCTTTCTAACAAGCTCCTCTATCTGGCTAAGCACGTTTGTTGTACACATTTCAATCCCTTCAACAAAAATTACTTTAAAAACGAAAGAAAACTTGAACTGATCCTAGTGCTACATAAAATGGTGATGCAACACTGCACTAGATACATGTCAGTCAGCAGAATTAACTCAGGTCCAGGTAGACATAAAAAAAGTACTACAGAAGTGCAAGATTTCCTGAGTACATGCATCTCTAGTCAATTTACACAAGCTCTTACTGATCTGGTCTTTGCAGTTCACTTGCTTCCACTGCTCAAACTGCTGGACTCAGGAAAAAAAGAGTAACTTTTATATTCTGGTTCTAAAACACTGCCACATTGAGAATTTGTACCCAAAGTCACATACAAAAAGAACAAAACTAGGATAAAATTGACATCTTCACCGTGAGTCCAACTGTTGAATGTTTTAATGATTCAAGTCTAATCTTGATGTTTTACTCTTTTAGAGTAAAAAGAAAAGCTTGGACTTGGATAACATTTGCCTATCTGGATTTGGTTTAGAAATGCAAAACAGAAATCCTATCCAGAGTTTTAGTAAGTCAAGACTTTGCTCAACACACTAACTGTATTCTGGCCTCATGGTTGTCCTGGACATCTTCTCTTTCCTCAGCTGCTGATCCATCCTACAAGCCCTTAATTGTTCAATTTCTGTTAGGTAAAATCCACACATTTGGGTCTTTGTCTGAAAACAACCATAACTGCTTGACAAACACTCTAACATTGTAACATTTCACTTACTCTAGCCTGGATTTGCATCAACCTGTGGTCTTCCTAGCAAAGTACAGTCGTGTACTCAAGTTTCCTGTTTTAATATTCCCCCTCTTGCTTTTTTAAGTAAGATTCTTCTCATCCTTAGAAACAGGAAGTCATTAAATTTATAATGTTTACATTAAATGAAAACATACATATTGCCATAACTGCTATTTGGTGACTTTGGGTGGTCTCACTCTGAATCCACTTTCTGACCAGCAAGTGCTTCCCTTGGAGAAGTTATCAAAGCACAACCTCGGAGACCAAGGATTGGAAAGGTATAAACAATCAGCTATCATAATCACAGCTCAGGATTTTTAAAATTTTTTTAAAAGACTTGAACATGCCCACAAAAACCTCCCAAACATCTGCTTTAAATAAATGTTTTCTCTGAATTATATCAGAATTTGGCTAGTGCTGTTCATTTCTTGGATCAAGTCAGCAATGTGCATTAATGCAGTGCTTTTGCTGCAGTAATCAGTGCTTTCAATTTTGCTGGAGGGTGGTTGAAAAGGGCAATTGAGAGCCCAGTTTCATCCTCCAGTGATAACCTTCAGAACACCATCTGCAACTACCTGTGATCGGTGTCTCAACATGCCAACTTCTGGTTATACTGCTCTTTTTCATAACCTCCTGAACTGTTTCACATTTCCTCTTAAATCAGATAAGCATTAAAAAAAAAATAAATCAATCTTTGATTTAGTACTTCAACAATATTACATTAACAGATGGCCCACAAAGACTTCCCGTACACAGGACATCTGACAACAACTCTCTCCAGCCTAAGAAACTGGGTTTTTGTGATTCGAGTGAATCACTTGTGATTCGAGTTCACTGTCATACTCATCCCAGTTTATTAAAGCTCTTTTGTTGATGTAAATTAGATTACAGGAGAAATCAAATCCCATTACATCACCACAAATTTTCGATTGATTTTTCAACACTATCTTGTCCTTATTACAGGAAAAAGCATCTCCTACATCTTCCTCCCAACCTTAAGATTTTAAGTATTGACGAGTACTGGGAGAAGTGATGATCTCTCCTCTCTGAAGAGACCTGCAGAGCAGCCCTTCAGTAATCACGAGCATTTTCAGGAAACTTGAATGCTCCTCCAGCACGCCCACTTGCTTCCCATGAGTGAGCAGAGCACAGAATTATCTGCAGAGGTCTTCCAAAACGCTGAGAACATAATTTCTGTGCATTTCAATGCTCTATGAATCACCAAGAACAGAACATGAAGCCAAGAAACAGTAAAACATGCACACATAGAAACAACAAATAAGAGCTGCTAGGCCTAATATTAGACCTTCCAAAATACATCCTAAACATACCAGGAAGAGACAACAGGAACTTACACATAATGCCACTTCCACGTGAGTGTCTCTACTTTTGTTTGGACCCACAGATCAATAGAAATGTCAGGAATTAATAAAGCTAGCAGTACAGATCAGCTCCCCGGAGAGCAGCCACATCTGTTCAGCAGTGCCAAGCTGCCAGCTGGATCGAGTCCCAAAAGCCTTTAAAGGGTCATCATGCACAGCAAAAGCTTGTACTCAGCTAAAAACCTTTTAGCCTAGCAACTAAAAAGGTAATAGGTATTCTGTTAATTACATTAAGTAATTAAGATGTTTAGCTCCGTTAATTAGGATGCCTAATTTTAAAAGGCCTAAGAGCCACAGTATTTAAATTCCTGGTTTATTCCAGTATTGCAACAAATATCTATTCTAAACCATGGCCATTCTCATGGCTAAGTCAAAAAATGTACTGTTATCACAAGCTAATCAGTTGAAACTGAGTCACAGAAAGTATTACCTTCAGAGTGCTGCATATTATAAGCTGCTTCAGCATATGAATAATCAATTTTAAAAAACAAAATGAAAGATTCCCTGGATCTCAGATGAGTCCATTAACTACATAATGATATTTTATGTAGGTACGAATTGTCAAAACATCCTTTCCTTGTGCAGGTTAAGAGAAGAAATAAACCCACAGTAGATGACACTTCCTTTCCCTCCCCAGTACGTCCCTTACGGCCACGTAAGGTCTTGCAGGGCATAATATCCCCCATCAAGATTTTGACACAAAAAGCTATTTCTGAAATAACTGTCTGCTGGCCCTAATGGAATCCTCTGATTTTGAGGTATTTGGAAGTAGTGTAGTAGCCTACATGCTTGGTTAAACACTGTGTTATCTACAGCTTTTTCCACAGCTGCAGGTGGCCCAACTTACATTTGGGAAAGACACAGGTGACAGCCACAAATACCTTGGTTGGCACGTGATGAAGAGATCTGGTGTTTAGGATTACCATGGACACCATGTATCTCCCCTTCGTCCTGGGTGCATCACAGCCTTTCAATTGCAGGAAATCTTGGCTCTGATGTTCATAAGGTATTTCCAATTCTTAATGTTCCATTGTTTGCCAAGAGGAACCCAGAGGGTGAGTCCAGGCTGGACTTCTTCACAAGCACCATTGAGAAACCTTGTTTTGTATACAAGGAAGCCATTTTAACAGAGTAATTCAGACCAAACTGTTGAAATTAGTCTGAACAAGCCATGTGAATGACTTCTGTGCAGTCCATTTCATTGAAAGCAAATCATTGCTCCCAAATTTTACTCATAATCAGTGAGTAGTACCAGGGGCTTGCTACTAGTACTAAAAGGCACTGCATCTGTCAGGGTTTGTCACTGCACACAATGCTTCAGGAGTGCTACCAGCATTACAGGGCCACTACAGGATGTGGGACACTGCCCAGAAAGACACCTGGAATCATTACACCCTGCTCGATTAGCAATCCAGCTACTAATTTTATATCCCTTTAAGCAGGGCTTATTAACCTCACTACACAGTACCCCACACTGGCCATCTGGAAATGCAGATGTCATCTGCTCACCTTTGTAATCTGCTGTAAAGTTTTTTTTTCAGATGAAGACGTTATTTCATTTTGTGGTGCTATATAAATAAACTAAGTACTATAAACAATCATTTTTATCTGACTGGGGTTATGTCATATGGTTTGCTTTCTTTATGAAAGAAAACACATACATAAAGTGCAACCAGATGCTGTTGGCAGAGAATAGATTTAATATGGGCTCATTTCTAATAACATGATTACAGATGTGGCCTACATCTTGAACCCAATGTTTAAGGAAAAATTCTGTCTATGTATAATCATTTCCCTCGTCTTCTACGTTTTCTCTAAGTTTATAAACTCAGAAAAAAACCTTTCCTGGAACTAAAGTTACACACCCTCCCCTCTCACACTTCCACTGCAAGAACCATTCAAGCATACCCTTACCAAAGAAACACTGAACAAGTCACAGAGGAAACACTCCTTACTGTACCAGCCCTGAGAAGGCAACATTGCAGGCTAGAACCAAGTCTAGACTACACTTCCTTAACACAAACAATGCTTACCTAGGACTGCACCTGACTTAGATAAGGATTTAATTGGTGTAGTTACATCAACTCTACTTGCAGGAGTGGAGAAACTTTAGACACGTCTATCAATTATTTTTAGTTTTTAAAAAATTATCAAAAAAATCAACTAATACATACTAAAGTTTATCACCACTAACAACATCCTTAAAATCTCTTACTAATTTATAGAGTTGTCAGTTACATAATTCAAATATATGATAAGGATTTAATTGGTGTGCTCTAGCACTCTCTCAGAACATAAGAGGATGTTTCATTCTGATAAAATCCCGATCTATCAACAAAATTAACAGAAATGACAAGATTTAAATTCAAAATGAACAAAGTCTAAGTAAGAACCTCTTTCTGTCATGTTTGCTGATTTATGAAATCCTATCAACCTACCTCAAAAAAGTTTGAATACAGCTCAAATTCTTTTCAAAACAGGATAGGAACAGCACAGAAAAGACTGCATCATTCCACACCTAAATGCAGGTGATTTTTTGCCATATTTGATATGTAAGTATTAAATATTTAGAACAGTCCTTTTAACAATTGCACTCCTTTGGTAGATCAGACAATTTCATATTCATATGGCTAGAAAATCCCATTTTTAAGAAAATTTCTTTCTCTATAAAATCATTTTACTCACACTCCACATTTATGTTCACATAAAACTAAAGTATTAAAACCCCCAAATGGTTCACGGTTACTGAGGTTATTGCCTTAGCCACATATTTTTCAAAGGAATTAAAGTACTTTAAGCTAGGTTAGTTAACTACCAGTGACATTACTTATCAACAGTTGAAAAGAAAGCAAACCCCTTCCTCAAATTACATCTTGTTTGGACCTTTGGAATGTAGAAGTAACTCCTTAAGAGGACAACACCACTTCTGAGCACCTACTTTTTTCACTATAGCTCAAATTTGATTAATCTAGATTATGATCTTCTATATGCAAGGTATTAAAGAGGTCATATGAAACAATAAAGAAGTTGAAAGATAAAATGATAGCAGGAAAAAAAGAAAATCCTATATTCACTTAAGAAATACGGTATCAGATGATGCAAATGGAGCTTCAATTTTAAAAGTCCTCATGACCAGCCAATTTCTAATCAATGGGTATGCAACTCTACTTATTTCTGAACACAGAAGATTGGACAACTGGATTCTTTCACAACTACTTAAACTGTCCCAAGTGATCTTAAACAAGAAATTTAAAGATTTGTCACATTTGAATTGAGTATAATTTTCAACAGGATTGAAAAAAATATATATATAATTGCAAACCTGCTGTCTTCAGTGGTAGAATCAGATTGATTTAAAGTGCAGCTAGAACTACTGGCTTGTTCAGAGAGGAAACTTTGGTGAAGATAGATAAACAAGGCAAGCTGAGCCCAGAGTCGAGCAAAGCACTTGTTTCTGCTCTACAAGGAAAAGGTTGTTTCAGCAAGTGAGGCTGACAGACCATCCAAGTGCTGAGGCTCAGCTGTGCTCTCACCCAAGTGTTTACAGCAGCTTTGGTTAGGGTGGTTGGTGCAGACAGGCAGCTCTGATGACCACATGCAGTCTCCATTTGCATAATGCCTAAAAATTGCATTTAAACTTAAGTGCTACAGCTCTACTTAAGTAGGTGCACTTACCTACTATTTGTAACAAAACTGCTAGGAAAGCTTTTTCTTCAAGCATAAAAGAAACCCCAGTTTAAGAATACTTTGATTTGACTGATTCTGAAGCCTACCTATGGATGGGGATGTAGGAGAAACAAACAAGCCTCTGTGTGCATTTGTTTGTTTACTTAACAAGGAAGACAGATTGAACTGCTTGAGAACCCAAACATACAGGTGTTTTCCGGACACATTAATAAATCAATGGCAAACCTTCATTCATTTACTATATGCCAACTCTCTCCCCAGAAATGGTGAGCAAAGGCAGCTGTTGCATCAGTATGGGATAAAGTGTCTTAAAAGGAGAAAGACAACATACCGCAGCATTTACACAGCTTGTTTAGAGAAGTTTAGGGGAAAAAATAAATCCATCTCACTGCCCAAATCTCTCCTGAGGTTAAGCCAATATGCAGACAGGATATTTAAATATGATAGCAATCTGAATAATGAACTGAAAACTAGAGAATTGTTATACAGTGGTCTGCACAGAGCCAAGAGGACCAACCCACTGTACAGAGAGTATGTACACTTGTATACTCCTCTGTATGGAGGCCTAATAACCCAAGTGTGCCACGCAGTGCTTCACTGGGGCACCTTAACTAGCCAGCCATGCCTGAGTTAGGTTTGCCTTGTTTTAAGGTTTCTGGCATCCATAGAGTTCTCCAAAAACCAATTCAAAGTAAGAATGTCATTAAGGGGAGAACCTCAGCTGGCCAAGCCAAGCATCATGAGTACCTCCTGCCTTTCCTCTCCCTTACAGACTGAGACCCAGAAAGATGCTGCAATCCAAGAGAAAGTCTCAGCAGCTGCGGATCTGAGTCCATTGCAAATGCCTCTCCATGAGACACTCCAAGGAAATCACTGTATCTCACAGACAAGATAGTTCTACTTTTATAAACAGCCCCCAACCCCTCAATAAGCTAAAGAGAGCACTCTAATCAGAGAGCAGCACAGTTACACGCCTCGGTCAAGTCTGTGCTAATCCACTTTAGCACAAAGAACAAACTAGAAGCTCTTGACAGACGGAGTGGTGAGGTGCTGGAACAGGCTGCCCAGAGAGGCAGTGGATGCCCCATCCCTGGAGGTGTTCAAGGCCAGGTTGAATGGGGCCCTGGGCAACCATGTCTATATCCAGACCTGGAGGTTGAGGACCCTGTCTGTGACAGTGGAGTTGTAACTCAATGATCTTGGGGTCACTTCCAACCCAGACCAGTCTGTGATTCTGTGATTGATCCTCACACAATAAATATTATCACTCCGACCTTCCAGGAAACTTAATTTCACACAACTGAAAGATAAATAATTTGACATTCTCAGCCATAACCTTTTGTTTATTGCACAGAGTTACACAACCTTGCAACACTCAAACTCCACAGGCTCCTAGAGATGACTACAATTTTTCAGTGCATCCATTCTAGTCTTGCCTCTGGTCAGAAGTGGACATTGCAATCAATTTCTAGACAGACAAATCCTACTTCTACAAATGCTTTAATAATTTAGGCACCTTAGGGCAAACTACTTTCTTACATAATGACAATTGCTGTAATCCACAGAAATACATACAAAAGTTTATCCTCCGGGCAGTATGTAGTTTTTACCCCTTCTGTCAGCTTTTATTTTTTTCATCAAGCAGAATCCTATTGTAGCATGTATATACACTATGGGTCAAAAAAACCCCAAACAAATCAAACCACCCCACCTCCAAAAAAAAAACAAACCACCCTTGTTACTAAACTTCACCATAAGGCACAGTACTAATGCACTGCAAATGCTAATCTAAAATCACACACAGATTTCTGCTCCATGATGAATCCAGTTCTCATCTTCCAAATTGCTGCAAGATTAGCCATTGAAAGGGGAGAGAGTAGCTTCTAACATGTGTAGTAAATAAGGATAAAAAGAGTTAAAGTTATGCATTTGAGCCTGAATAAGAGAAAGAGCATTAAGAAATCTCTCCTAAATTTGTAAGTGGATACGGCACATGAAGAAATAGATGGGGAGAGGAAACAGTTTTGTGTATTGGGTATGATTCAGCTGTTGCACTCGATTTCACCAACATGCACAGACACCGCAGTTATTGAAAAGAACAAGGGGGGTGGGGGGAATACCCCCAAACATTCTAAAAATTCAAGAGGACATTAAAGCAATGCCTACAGTTTGACTACAACAGCTTTACTATCTATTGGCTTGTGTCAAAGCTAATACTATCCTTTTTCCTCCTCTCTCCTCAATAAGTATATGCAGAAAATTGCAGTACTGCACACACTATACCCTGAAAGATCAATGTTCTGGCATAGCAGAGCCAGTCAGAAATGGATTCAGCATCACTTGTCTTCTGGCAGTGCTCAGCATCAGAGAAAGAAAACCACTGGCATGCTCTGCCTTCTTGCCTCACGCTGTATTTCTGGCTGAGAGGGACAACCATTTATTTATAGAATCTCTCAGCAAATTCACTTGCGTCCTGAAGGAAGCCTTGATGACTCTATCCCTATTTTAGCACATTACAATTAATAATATTTTATAACTATAGTAGAAGGAAAAAAAAACCCATACCATTAACAGCTAGCAGACAGTTGCAGCAAGTCAGAGGTAGCAGCAATGAAGGTCAAGTACACACTGTGCCAAAAGCAGCACTGCTTCTCGCTTGGAACAAGGTTTCAAGAACCTCAGACACAGCCAGGTCTATTATATTTGCTTCAGTTATAGTCCTTTCAGTGAATCTGGCTGCCTCCCGTTGAATTTACTGTTCTAATGGCATTTGAATCTAGGAGACTTCCTGAGTAAGCCAGAATTCAGGATAAATGCATCAAGATAGGATACAGTGATTAGAAGTATTGCCCAAATCATCTGCTATTGGTCTTTCAATTCCTTCAGACACTCAAGCTGCCTCAGTTTTAAATTCTGCTTAAAGCAAAATGAACAAATGCCAGTTACAAATTCTGATGGAACATCCAACATCAGCCAAATCTGGCATTGTTTGTTTCAATTATACAAAATCATTATGTCCGGTCCTTGGATCCTCTTTATTATACCCTCATTTCCCCTGACTGAAGAAACCTCTGAAACAAAAAACCCTCAGGAGCCATAATTTAACAAAGACAGCATCCAAACTTGATACAATGACCATATGAATGAAGTCAGTAATCTGGGTATGGCTAGAGTAAAAAAGAAAAATATATATATTCCAAAGGACAAAATGAGAAACTACATTTGACAATAAATCTTCTTTTTATAAGTAAGCTAAATACCCTTCCTCTTGGTACAAGAATGTATTGCTGTCATCCTTGCCAAGATACAAAAGGACAGAAAACCCACGTAGAACTAGAACTGTATGAAATCGAATAAGCACAGATACACTCGGTATTCACAGAAAGTTGGGGTTGGGCTTTTTTTGCATACAGCCTATAGCTCACTAACCAAGTCTTTTTAAAAAGAGTACCAGTCCTTGAAAAGAGTCTTCAGAGAGGTCAGAGCCAAACCAGGGCTGTGGTGAGACAAGACAACTGCATGTGGATTACAAACGAGCTCCTCCACACGCTTTACTATGAGAAAGCAACAGCCTACATGAGCGCAAGCACGGCAGTCACACACAGACAGATCCCGGGCTGGTTGAGCACACACACCATCTTTTTCCTACAGAAAGCAAGTGGTTGCGAACCCAAAACTCCTGTGCTTAGATGAGGGTGGTGTTTGCACCCAGCCACCAATGCTTTGATAGCCCAACAAGAACAGAAGTGCTGCTACTCCTGTTCCTGTGTTTCAAAGGTGCCCAGGACAAGCAGCTCTCCCCGAAGCCACTTGACAAAACCCATTTAAATTTCTGGGACTCTGGTTGTTTATCTAACACTGAAATACTACCAACAGGCAAACGAGTTCACACGGAGGGCGATACGCACAACAGGCGAAGTAATTTTCAGAAGCTCTTTCTGTTGAAGCCAGTATCGGGTCGTCCAACACGCTGACACAGCCAGAGCTGTTTAAAAATAACACAGCCACAGTCTATTTAACTAAAGCATCTTTACTCTGACTGAGCCAGTATTACTTTGATAAGACTCCTTAAGTATTTACACTGAAGCCTGCATATCACATCAAGCAAAGAAAACACAAACTTCTGAAGATGATGCTTCACTGCAGCTAGCAAAAGAGAAAAAAGGAAAAATAGAGAGGTCCAGGAAAAGCTAGGAGAACCCAGTCCTGAAGATCATAAAGTGTTATGTATAGGCCAGCTAGCCACACTGTGAAACTGCACCTCCTGCACCAAGACTAACTGGAACAATTTCAATCAACTTAAGCAGAAAACAGCTTTCTGCTGTTGGAAACTGCATTACATTTCCAAAAATTCTTTTGCCAAATTTTTTCACAGCAACACCAGGTTTTCTTACACATCATTTAACTGATGAGAAGCTGGATGGAAGGAGAAGAGACAAAATACCATTTTCAAAGGCATATAAGAGACCCCAAGCTACATTTTCACAACAGATTGGGAGGCAGGTTGAACTATGCTAGAAAACTTACTAGTACACATTTTTCTCAACATAATTCTTACTTCTTTATATATAAGTCTGTCTTGTAAACATAAATTTATTTCTATAACCAAGCACAAGTCATCATTTCCTCTCACTAAAGAATTAATTTGTTCTACATATTCCTAAACATACAGACACTGTGGCCTGATACAATGTAGTTTTCTTAAGGCAATATTTAACCTCCATTTCTTATACATAACTATGAAATGGAACAAAAAAAAACAAACACAAAAAAAGCCCCAAACACCCCGAGAGGAGCATTGGCACTCTTTAGTAAAATCCTTTTTATTTTACATTCTAAAATATAGCTGTACATCTTGTGCTGTGGATGTCAGCTGCAGGCTCAGAGACAAGGGTTACAGAATGCAATGCCAAGCACCCAACACCTCCAGACCAGCCAGGACTGTCCCTCACTGGCAGCCTCACAGAGCTGCGGTATGGGTGTGTGACATGCAAATCAAAGCAGCCAAAGCTGCTCAGCCCAGGATGCTGAGGTTCTTTTAATTAATTGCAAAGTCTACCTACTTAGTCCAAAGTGTTGTGCTTATACTGAAGAGCTTCCCTTTAAAAATGACCATTCCCCCTCAGATTTTGAGTGCACTGGGAAGGTAGGAGGAACCTTGTAACCCAGTGGCTGTCACATAATATCTCAAAGCCTAAAGAAACAACTTTTCCTTTCTTACCTTCCTACAAACAAGTCCACTTGGAGAAGGCTCAACTCACAAACACCTTCCACATATATTTTCACATTGCCTCCCAGTACTGCAGGCAGGACTCTGTAGAGCTGTCACCACAAAAGGATTTGGAGGCTGGAATCAACCTGAAGCTCAGCACTGATGGTCCCCCATCTTCCCATGCCCCTGCACCCTTCCCTGCAGGTTCCCACTGCTGCCTTCAACACCTTGCACTCACTAGTGCTCACTCAACCCTCTCATGAGGGAATTCCACTTATTAAGGAGAGTTAATAGAGATGGGGGTGGGGAAGCATTCTGCTGCAATTCACCGTGAATGGCAGAATTCAGCAAACCACAGGGCTTACCCAAGGGAAGAGCAGGACATTCCCTTTAGCTTGGTTTTAATGAACAACCCAAATATTTTAATCGGATGGAAATCAGGTACTAGAGAGGAGTGACTGTATTAGAGGTGATTATATTTATTGGAATGGTGACATTCAGACTTATTATTTGACTGGGCTCTTAAATAGGACTACAGGGCTTTAATTTGTTTAATTTGGTTTTGGAGAAAAAGAGGAACCCAAAAAAAAGTTTAAAGAGAGGGTGGAATAACCTTGGAAGGAGTACTCTACCTGTGTCACACTATGCTGTGTCAACCATAGTAGTTTCCCCAATACAAATATATGCCAGTACACATTCTTCAGGTTAACTAATAAACAGAAGAGTCATAAAAAAAGAATTACTTACACTATGCATTTGCACATTGTAACCAGTAATTCTGTAGCTTTAATTTCATCTTGGAACTATCAGTTATACTGACAAGTAACAGTGGCAGCAGTGTATATTACAAAAGGAGTAAACAGATGACCTTTATCTAACTTTATTAAAGTAATAAAGGGCATACCCTTTTTTTTTCCTTCCCCCTCAAACTTTCTTCAAAGAGAGTTTTATAGCCAACTACCAGCAGGGTGTGGACTAAAGCTAAAAAACTTTGAAATAGTTCCCTGTGAAATCTGAAACCAAAATACAGCAAAGGTCACCCCTCTGAAGAACCCTCTTGTCTGTAGGTATACTATAAGCAAAGCTCTGTTAGCTCAGCCTCAGTAATAATGTAATTCAACTTACCCCCTGGGAATAGCAACAACATTTTCTACTACAAAGATAGATTTACAACACACAATACCTGTTACTATACATTTGCAGCATGTTTGATAGTAGCCAGACACTAGCATTACATGGTATACCTCAAGGTATTTTTTCTTGTTAAAGACTAACCCAGGTTATAACTATGACATTGTTATTCTTACTCCCACCATTAGCTAATTCTTTTTAGTCAACTTTGCATGTAAAGTATTATGCGACATTCTAGCCAATATTAACAGGAAAAGAAGGAATATGTCAGATTTTTTAAAAAATGTATCCCCTCCCCCCTTCCCCAAGGAGATTATTTTAACCATTTTCAACAAGAAAACAGAGACATTTTCCAGAGGACAGCCAGGATCTCCTAACACAAGCATTAGGACAATAAAACTCTTACACTTTGTTCTGTCTTGCATCTTGCAAGCTGCTGTGAAACAGTTCAAAGACCCAAGCTTTGAGACAAGTGCCTTGTAGTAACTGAGGTTGCCGAAAAGGGTTTCCTAGATTCTCATTGCTCTGCAAGTCCATATGGGCTGGGCACTTTTTTTTCCAACTCCAGGAAAAGACCAGACAGCCAAACTGCTGGCACTGGAATCACTGGGTGAGCCTGGACTCCTGCACACCTTGTGTATGGAACAGAGCACTCCTATCTTCCGCATCTCCACTCAGCTCTCCCTCACTTTTGCTCAGGGTTATGTCACATGTGTCTGGCAACTGAGGAGAAATTTGGCAGTCTTCATATCTAAACAAGGATTTCACAAGGAATAGGACTGAAATGTTGACTTCCCTTGCTGGACAACACTTCTCTGGTATAGAAGACATTTCAGTGGTCTCCACTGGCCACTTTGGGTCCATCACTGAAAAGACAGGGTCTTGATCCAGGCAACTGAAGATTTTTTTACTTAAGATATTTTGAAGAACAGAGGATTCCACCTGGCATTACATTAAAAATCACTTGACTTGATTAGAAGCGCTCACAGGCAATAAAACTCTCACTTCAAACATGGCAAGAAAGACCATTTTCTGCTTACCAGACAATTTTGAGAAGAATTAACCAGTCTTTGAAACCTAGCCTTTAACCAGGAGTTGTCTTAGGGCATGTAAAATTAGTGAGGCTGCTGTTTAAAAACATCTAAGCTTGAGTGAACACACACAAAGACCATAACATGTACCCATCAGCTATTTAAAGAGGAAGCAGTATTTCAGTTTTTCTCCAAGTGCCTGGCTCAGAAGAAAACATCTGATGTAAAAGGAACACACACTGCCCCTCTGCCACCTAAAGGCAAATTATCCAGGCACCTATAAAACCCCCCTCCTGATGTTTTACAGCTTAAAATGTTTTATATAGTTAAACCCAGCCATCTTGACTTCACGTGCTTTGTGTTATTTGATACGTTTTAACAACTGAGAAGCTACCTGGATTTGTTTCAAGATTTTTTTTTTTTAAGTTAACCTGGTTTCGAGTACAGACTTACTCATGCTAGCACTAGGCAGATGTATTCAATCACTCTGCATGCTGCAAAACTATTTAAACAAAGTTTGAAACAGATTTAAAAAAAAAAAATAAAATGAGGAGGAACCTGACTGCCAGACCACTGGGTTTGGTTTCTGGGTTTTTATTTATTTTTTAAATCCACAAATTGCAATGTGTTTAAAAGTTCTCCTGCATTTTTCTTAATTTTTGCTCAATACCAGCCCCATTATTTTGATCAGGTTGATACGTAACAAGCCAAACTTATAAAGAAGGCTCTTCTGGTCACAGGCATATTTTGCTTTACAAACACTGTGCTAGCCATTAAAGCATATATCACAACTTTATTTCTCTTCCTCAGCTGCTCAGTATTAAAACTTTGCAATAAAAATATTTATGAAAACTTGACCGAGTGATCTACTTGGGACACTTTGTCTTAGAAGATGGATTTTTGTTGTTGTTGTTCCAAAATCATGCACACACAGAGGTATCTGCCAAGCTCTCCAACTGTGTCACTCCAGTCCTTAAGCCATTTAACACAGAACATGCACGTGTCCCTCAAATGCCAAGTCAGCTGTGCGTCAAAGACAAACAGCTCTGGAGAGTCAATCCATAACAATCAGCACAACAGTAAGAAACCTAATTTGTATTCAGTGCTATGTCCATCAATGAGGAAAGAAAAAACAAACCCACATCCAAATCAACACATACCCACAAATTATTTCACAACATCAAAAGTTTTAGGAATAAGAAAATTACACCACCTTTGGTGTGAAAATACACAGCTTGCCCTAAAAGACAACAGCTTCTATTTAGTCAGTGAATTAAAGACCACAAACATCATCTACTTTCTACCCTGACAGCTAGGTCAAAACAGATTTGAGTCACCAGGAGAGTTTTGCCTTTGCATATATATACCTTTAGACAAACAGGCCTTTAAAGTCAGCTCCTGCTGAAAGCCAGAAATTATACAGATTAACTGTGAACATTACAAAGGCAGTTACTCTTTAACTGGGTATTTAACATAATACTTCATATACAGTCAAGATCAAGAACGGGATGATGGACTTCTTGTGGGCACCATCATAATTTAGTCATGGTAACAGAAATAGATATTTGACCAGCTTTTCATTTATTATGGCAGTAATACTACATTAGAAGGGCTAAAGCTGTGTTCAGTTAACATGTGAGCAATATTAATTTCATACACAGCTTCTTGCACCCTTAAATTTTAGCAGCATCACAGAAACTGCAGATAATATTGCTGAAAATCATAAGAGAACACTCAGCCTTACACTCCATTGGCTACTATATCATGCAATCTCCAAATAAAGGTCTCATGTTCTAAGAATTGAGGGGGCTTTGTTTGGTTTTGGGGCTTAGGATGCACACTAAATATGGTCTGTTGCTTGGTGTGTGCCAATAATTGGTCTGTTAAGAGAGAAGTGACTTAAATTGTGTTTGACTCCTGTTCCAGCGTTGACCAGAGTCTGAAGAAATTGTTACGCAATTCAATAGCGCTCCTAAAAATGGCTGTGCGGCCAAGTCAGGAAAACACAGAGGTACTTGCGAGGTCATTACTTTTGTGTCATTGTGTTCAGTTCTAGACAGAGCTGGATGCACTGCCTAGTATTGTCTGCTGCTTCCGCCCCAAAATCCTATTTTCAATTTCACCTAATTTTTCACGTTAGGCTGAAGGTTGCCCCCGCTAAGCGTCTGCTCCATCTGAAGTATCCGAGTCAAAACACTTCTATTCTCCCTGACGTGAGCACTCCAGTACTGTATACTTTCCAATGCTCTATCTTCAGTTTTACATCCACAGTATTTTATTTGGAGAACACTGGCCAGCTTTCAAATACCTGACTTCATGGCTTTACTGATGATTTTTATAAACACAGAGGTTTTAAGAGCATATATGCATTGCTGAGGAAGTAATAAGATACTGGATTATATGAAACAACTGACATTGACATTAGCAATCTCTCTTCAACCCAACTTATAAATTTCATTTATGTAGAAATTAGTTGAATTACACATACAACTTCAGTACCAAATTGCTTCTACAGCATTCTGTCAAGCCAACAAAAAAAAATCATTAACAACAGCCTGTCTACATCTAGAGGAAGAAAAAAATATATATTTCAAATCATTTTTTCCTCTTCTTGTTTTTACAGTATTAAAACAAGTAAAGCAAGCTTTATTGAAGTAGTACACTTTTCCATTTTGCACTGTTTACCATGCAGGAGGACACAGACAAGAGTGCACAGTTAGGTGGTAGCCACCCTGCTTCCAGAACTGACACTGTGCATCTGCAAACACAGGATGCATATCCAACTGACCTCTAAACTATGTTGTATTTGGTGTAGTAGCTGTGGATGATAGGGGTAGGAATGCTTGTTCTCTGCAAAAACCTCACCACATCATGTAATAAGTATATGCAACAACAAAATAAACGAGACCAATTATTACAGGTATTGAGGAAGATAAAAAGCACAGACTTTCCAAGCAATTTAACAGAATCCTCTTACTTTGGCCAACACAGCAGATCTTTCAGCTCCCAGATGAAGTGCCAGCTACCCTTAACACCATCCTATGCTAAGTACTGTTCAATGTAGTGCCTTGACAAAAAGAGCAGCTGTAAGCTGCCATAAACTCTACAGTATTTAAGATTGCAAGGTACTTCAGCTGGAGACTTAAGTTCAGGAGGTACCAACTGCATGAGGGAAGAGGGATTTACCAGCTGTGAGCTGCTGCAGGTCAAGAAAACACAACATGAAAAGCCACAAAGCAAGCTGGAGTTCTCACACCAGCTTGTCATTTACTGATCTTCACTTCAACCTGCTAACTCACATGAACACTACCTGCTGCTTGAATGTCTCCAGGATTTTAGCACATTAAACAATACAAGACAAGAGTTTATTCCTAGCGAGGCCAGAACAGTTTGAGAGTCTGGAGCAATGAACAAGGCTACTATAATGCTTCCCTAATTAACACTTTGTTCCAGTTGATTACATCCTTGTCAAGCAGAACTGACACTACTACCATAAGACACATTAAATTTAAAATGCTCCCAAAGTCCTAACTAAATAGATTCCTGTAATACGTTTACCAAACTCAAGATTTGGGGTGGAAAAAACCAAAACCTACCATCCTCCAACTGGGGTTTGAGGCTCTCAAGCCTTATCTACCTTTTCAATTAATCTGAATACCAGCTTTTTAGCAGTAAACATTTTCCAGTTTACTGATGATTTTGAAGTGACACTCCCCACCCCCCCAGAGTCTAGATTAGGGGCATGCTGTAATGAAAGGCACTTTCTTTTCTAACCAAATTTATTAAAATTGGTTTGTCTTAACTAATAATACAGACCACAGATTAGCCACAAACAAGCCACGTACTTGCTAGGATATCTTTAGAAGACATACCTCAATCTCATTCATGATGATGAGGCCCTGAGAAACCTGATCAAGTTGGGGGTGTCCCTGCTTCTTGCAGGGGGGTTGGACTAGATGACCTCTGGGAGTCCCTTCCAACTCTGATCATTCTATGATTCTATGATTCTACAGTGACTTATCTTGAATACAGACAAATCAAAAGTATTCCCCAAAAAGCCAAGTGACTCAAAGTTAATATAGGAAGCGCAGCAGACTCTGTGGCAAACAGACTTAACATTAACACACAATGACTAAGTGACTTATTGCTCCCTAAGGGTCAAGGAGCTTTTATTCATCTTCATCTGCCAAAACTGTCAGAAGACAACTACTCCCCCCCAAAGAAAAAAAAACCCTACCAGAAGCCACACCACCACCGCTTATACAGCGACCAGTATTTCAAAACAGAGCTTGAAAAAACAGTCTGTGATGTAATGGGTAGCAATGTTATTAAACAATATAGATTGCATTCTTCAAGTCAATACCAAAACAATGGCTGACTTAGGTTTTTGAAACAGCAGCACTATGAAAATGCAGAATTGATTTACCAGGGGGAAAAAATGGCCAGAGTTGCTATGGCTGCTGAAGTTACAGGACATTTTTTAAAGAAACAATGTTTTTTATGCAGTTTAAGAAAAAGGTAGCAAAGACAATTTTATGCACCAGCTGAAAGTCACACAAGTTGTCCTCCACAATTAAAATTGTTTTTTTAAAGCAGTACCATTGCAACACTATCCACACCCTGGCAAGGACACTTGTTGGAGTTTTAAGTAGCAACAATGATTTTAACAAGGGAAAAATTAGCAGCATTCTGCCTTCTTTCATTTCAGTTTTTGATCTGTAAAACGTGGCACTTACAAACTGAAACAAAGTAATATTTGCCTGTCTTCAAATATTTTTCTCTTTTTTTTTTTAATCTCTCTTGCACATTAGTTTCCAATGATTTTCACAGCAAACAGCATCTCATGCCAGGTCATCTGGCCTACAACAAGTCAAGCTGAACAAAAGCAGGCAGCCCAATGTCACCTCTAACATCATCACATGCAACAGGGACAGTTCCAGCACAGTTACCCTGAGCCCAGCTCGGTTCATCCAGCCTTGTCGAACAACCCACGCTCGTTTCATAACCAGTGAGGGGTCGATAGACAAGCTGCAGTACACCTTGCTGACTGACAGTGAAACATCCCCGTTCACAAAGGTTGCTCAAGTTCACCCTCTCTACATCTATGCAAAATCTCTGGCATGAGAGGCACCACCTGGACCTCCTCTTTGCATTAGACAATTGTGGTGTACACAACAACCTAAACGCACCACCCTAAAACCATCATTTCCTTAAATAAAAATGTCTGCTGCCTCAATCCTCAGGCAAGAGTCAAGGATAATGACTGATTTAACCAAGAGACCATTAAATCCCCAGATATACTAAGGCGTAGCAGCACTCCATCTATTGGTCAAGAATTAAGGACGTGCTTAATCAACATCATCATGCCCTAACCTCAATCATTAAACACTCAGCCCCTTAAATAGCCCACCCCTTCCTCCCTGCTCTGGACTTCACATTCTCCCAGCCAAAACTAAATGCAAGCAATAATTGTCTTCTGAAAAATAATGCATCACTACAAGTGTTAACAGGAAAAATTGTGAAGCTAAAGCTAGTATGTGCTATTAATCACATAATTATAATTTTGTTTCACTGTGGAGCATCTGCACTCCTTATTGAAAGTAAGACTGACACTGAAAATGGCCGAAGAGCCAGCATCATCCCCAGATTGCACACCTCCTTTCCATTTAAGTACTGGATGCCACCAAGGCGACTTGAACCACGAGAACCTTCAGACAGGCCAGTTATGTGATGGGGTGCACAGACCAGAGAACTCCATGCCAGAAGAGACGTGCCAGCAAACCCTGGCACGTCTCTTCTGGCCTGTCCAGCAGGACAATGAAAGGGTGCCTTTCACAGAAGATCTGCTGCCAGAGCAGCCATGCACAGACCTGCCCTGGCTCTCACCTCTTCCCCCAAAAAACCACCACTGCCCCTTCCCTGCAGATCATACACATACATACGTCCCTTGCACACGTGCTTTATTCCAGCCACCAGCAACCTGACCAGAAGGCAGATGAAACAGCCTGAAGCTGGCCCAGGCTTGCCAGAGCCCTCTTTTAAAGGCTAAGGTCACATTTACCATTTTCATTCCTCTGGTACCAAGGCTGATTTAAGCAACTACTTCTCCCACACAATTAGCAATTTCATACAGCCATGCATTTTATAAGCTACTGCCCTATTATTTTTTGCCCAGATAGTCACTGCCATTTATTTTATCTGTTTGTTTTAAAACTTAACTCCTCCACAGTGGCACCGCACTGATGAGGCATAATCCTACACGTTTCTCCTCTACTTGGTATCACATCACCACCTTCAAGACACGAGCCCAGGAGTGGCAGATGAAAGCCTGCAGATGCAACCTCAACTCTCCTGCAACGCGACGATGCTGAGAAGACAGAAGCAACCCACCTCCATGACCGGCTGCGGTGGCTGTCACTTCTGTAGCCTGCACGCTCCGCTCTCTCCAGAGCCAGTCCCAGGCTTCCCTGCTAAAGCCACATCATTTGACCTCGCAGCCCTGAAGCCCGGGATGAGCAACAATTGATAAACCTGCTCCAAAGTCCTAAACAAGCTTTTCACTGCTAGAGGAAGACGGTCGCGGGGTGAGACCACAACCGATGCTCAACCTCCAAAAGGCCCACCATAACCCCCGTTTCTGGCGCCTAAAGTTCAAGGCACCGGTCTCGGTACTTCGAAAGCGGTGTGAGCACAGGGTGACGCCAGCGCAGCCCCCAGCCCGGCCGCAGGAAGGCAGGCAGGCAGGCGCTGCTCAGGCCGGCAGGTACGCGCCGCCGTGACCGGAATGCGGGTGCCTGCGCCTGGGAACCGCATGCCGGGCTCCCCGCACCGTTACCGACGGCAAAGGTGGAGCCGTGCGCGACCGAACGCAGGGATTAAAAAAAAATTAAAAAAGCAAGAGAAAATTATTTTTAGGAAGTTTTCCTAGAGTCGTGGGGACTCCAGAGCTTTGCGGTGGACCAAGGACAGACCGTAATTACAATAATGACTTCCCGGGTTTAATTTGATTAGCAGAGCTCCCGAGCAGAGAGGCGCATTATTTAAACCCCTGCCCATTCCAGCCCGGCGCCGAGGCAGAAAGGCAGCGCTGCAGCATCCCCCCCACCCCACCAGGAGAGCTGCCCCGTACCCACGGGGAAGTTCCCCCGCAGCCCCGCGGAGACCGCGATCCTTCCCCACCGCCGCCACCCCAGCCCGCTGGCGGCCGCGGCCCCGCGTCAGCCTCGCAGCCGAGAGGCGGCTGAGGGACCGGGGGCAGCGAGCCAGGCCTCCGGCCGCCGCCCCCCTTCCCCAACGGCGGCACCGCTTCGCCCGCAGCGGCGGGAAGGGAGAGGACCCAATCTCCCCC
>VXBZ01003196.1:266891-288178 GCA_013399135.1 Heliornis fulica
CCGCGCCTCGGCCTCGGCTGTACCTGCAGTGCGGGGCGGGCAGCGGCGCTGGCTCCCGGCGAGGCATCCTTCGGGAGCGGTTATCTCCGCAGAGCCATGGCGAGAGGGGTCTGAGCGGGGAGCCGGGGCTCTGCAGCGCACAGAGCTGAGGGGGAGGAATAAAACGCGGTGTGCGTGGGAATAATGAATAGAAGGAACCAACCCCCAAACCCGAAAAGGGCTTGTTTTGAGACCAAAATTTGAGAGATTTGAGCAGTCGCGGGCATGAAAGGCAGCAGAAGGCTTCTCCAGATGGCTCATGCTGCCAAGGAGAAGGATCTCATGCCATCCATGGGGGGAAAGGAGTCCTGGCGATGAGCGAGCTGCGCGAAATGCTGTTCTCATTTTGGCAAAAGCTGACCTTTCTTTTTTATGGTTTGCTTTGGGGTTTGAGTTTGAGGTTTTTGATATTCTGTAATCGTTCTATTTTGCAGCTGAAATAATCTCGTTCTTGGTTCCCCACCCAAAGTTACTGGTTTCTTGATTTCAGGGTTGGTTTGCTTACATCTGAGAGGCTCTGACCAGCCCTGGAAGTTTCAGAAATGCTGGGTGATAGTTGTCCTTTATATGCAAAGAAGTCTATATTTTAATTATATTTTAAATTATTATCTAAAACTCAGAGTTTGTCTAAGATACATTTGAAAAGCTTAAAAATTCCCTTTGAAATCAGCAATGTTGCTTACAGGTGTAAAATTATTCACACAATTAACTTCATGTAGGTTTGGGGATGAAACATTTTAATTCTGTGTACTGCTCACTTCTAAAAACCTTCTTGGGGACTGTGATCATGGGGAAGTGAGCAGGGCTGGAACAAGGGCATGGTGAAGACACCACATGCCTGGGGCTTTCTTCTCATGAAGTCACCAAGAAGGGTCCAACCCATCAGTGTAGCAGCTACAAATCCCTAGCAGAATGGCAAGCAAGGTCCCTCAGGAGCCTTGGAGAGAGGTCCTCAGAGAAAAAGTGTCTGAAGCACCAAACTATCCAACCAGGGTGTGTTTGATTTGGTTATGAAGAGAATGCAGGACATGTTTTAACTTTGCAAATTTATAACCAGTGCTGAGATGTCTCTGCCAGACTGGATCAGTGCTATGGGAACCTGTAGGCACCAGCCTCTAATGATGGGATGAGGTGGTACAGCATCTGCTATTTAACACAAGACCTCTAGCTATCTGGTGGTTGTAGGAGATTAAAACTTACCTTGGGCACAGGAAGAACATGGGTGGGTGTGTTTACAGACACCTACGTACATTAAGAGTATACTAAGAAGGTTGAAGCAATTGGCTTTCTCCAATTTGCCAGTTTATTCAGTATAACACTCGTGGAATTAGTAGAGCTATTCCTTGCGTGTTCATACCCTCTTTTTTGTTGTTGTTGCTGTTGTTAAGGTTTTGTTTTGTTTACTTTAAAAAAAATTACAGCTGTATCATGTTTTAATAAACTTCCAACCTGAAAAGTCCAAGAAACAATAAACTTTAGGTCTGGTTCTGAATGTGAAGGTTAATACTGCAATGAAATTGGTGGATTGGGACGGGACTTCTGTGCTCTGGTTCAGAAAACTGCTTAGTTAGAGATGGTGCTGGCACAAAAGCAATTGGGTATGAACTGGACACACAAATTTAAGCTCAAAATTAGAGGAGAGTTGTTAACCATTAGAGCAATCAAATTCCACCTTTTACCAGGGAGGAGTATAGGCAATTGAAAAATCTCACTGCTTTCTAGATGAAGCTTATTACAGTCATTATATGATGCATTGTCTGCAACAGCAGGGGACAGACGATGTCTCAGGAGCTTGATTTGAGTGCTAAGATGCTGCGTGACATTGATCACACACCTACAGATTTGAAATTCAGAGACAGCAGTTGCTTATCCCAGCAGAATGCTTTCAGGCAAGTAAAGAGGCCTTTTGTGTTTATTGTAGGGTGAATTTTCTTCTCCTGGGCATAGGGATGAATTTTATTTTAGATCTGGAAAGAATATGGAGATTACAAGTCCTCATGATTCAAGCCATAAGTAGATCACAAGCAAGATCAAGAAGAAACTTTCCTGCATAGGAGACACTTCTCCCAATACTTCTGGAGGTTTTGTTCCCTCCTTTGAAAGAACTGGCAGGTGCTGCTGGAGAATCACTGGCCTCAGCCAGCTCTAGTTAGGCAGGTTTCCATGCTGCACCTCCTGGATGCTGCTGCACAGGGAGATCTCTGCCTGAGCTGCCTATCTGCGGCTTCCACAGTGCTTGGGGCCTATGGAGTAGGAGAGGTAACATCTAGAGCAGAGGGGAATGGTTACAGCCAGGACTGTTCTTTTGGCTTCCAGATGTAGCTTAGAACTAAAAAAATCCACGCAACAGGTAAAGCGGTTCCTTATGAGGATGCAATGTGGCAGAAATACTTTGCCAGCTTACACGGTACTGCAGCCTTTTCACCCCCCATAAAGCCATGTATCTAATCACTGGACCTAGCTGAGCTACTCATTAGAAACTTGGCCAAACCACAAACATTTGTTTCCTTGCTTTATGCCAAACTCTGACAAAGGAGGAGGGAGTGGCATGGAGCTCATGTTAATGAGTTCTTCATTCCCTGCAGAGAGATAATCAGAGCACTGCTCAGAGTTTCATCAACATTTTTTTTATTAGCACTTTAATGACCTACATGTTGGGGTTTTTTTAAGGATTTCTCATTTTTTAAAGTTTTTGGTGTGGGTTCTTTTCAGCTAAGAGCTAGATAATTCCTCATGCAGCTGTGGTTTAGAAAGCAGCTCAGGGGACATGCATGCCAAATTACTTTAGCTCTAGTTAAAAAAAAAAATATCACAAGGTTTTATGGGTGCCTCCTTTTTCAATCAAGGGCATTATGTCCTCAATCCATCTCTTCTGGGTTATACATGTGTGGGGGGTTGGTTTCTTTTGGAATCTTTGCAGCTTCGAGAGCTGTACAGCAAAAATGCCAAACAGTGGTGGTACTGCATGTTCCCTGCAGACAAAGGACTGTAACAGCTCGCTGACCCCAGTCACTCTGGGAGGCAGGCTCCCTTAGGAGCAATGGAAAGCATTTCCAGGGACTAGCACCCATCCTACAGACTGCTTCAATTTCAGCTGTCTGTACTAGGAGCAAATGCTGAGGGCTGGAGTCTTTTCCATGCTGCTGCAGAGTAGAGCTCTAGCCAAGGGATTCCCCAGTGCCTGATGAGGAATCCGTGACCCCACATTTGTGGTGGGAGAACTCGCTGCAGACATCTATACATTACAGCGAGAGCCGATGTTGAGAGAGAGCTCTCACGGGCTTGGTGGAGGCTGTTCAGAAATTTCCCAAAGTTTGGTACTTGCAGCTCTCCTCCTTCAAGGAACCACCATGGTGGCAGTCAGTAATGGCAGCTGGTCCAGAGGCCTTTTAGTTTAAGAGAGAACTGCTAGGCTTTGGCTGTCACTTAGGAAGGCCATCAGATGGAAACTGCTGCACAATTTCTTCCCATGCCTCCCCCTGCTCCCCAGTGGCCAGATTTCCTTCTGGTCTTCTGGAGAAAGCTGTGAGAGTATATACATTAGAGACAAGGATGCAGTCAAATACTGCTGGATAACTGAGGTTATGAGAGTATAATAAAGGAATACTATTTACTTTTTCCTGAATCAAACCCCAAGTGTTTCCTGTCAGACCTCAGTACAATGGGATGCAAATGTACAGTCCATTACGTTCACATTTCCTCCAAACAGCCGTCTCTTTCCTTCCAACACAGAGGACAGGAAAGGATGCTTTCTGCCCCCACTTGTGTCTCTCAACTGATTTAATCTCATCTGAAATGAGATTTGAGACATTCCGCATTCGCTGTCTTCAGTAGGATGTCCCCCTTCTAATGCCTCAGGATGGGAAAGGTTGTAAATATGGAGGAATTCCTTTGAAATCAAAGAGAGCTTCACTGGGTTAACATCAGCATGAATGAAAGCAAAATTAGGTCCATGGGGAATAAAATGCTAAGGCTGGGGGCGGGAGAAGGGGGGAGGGGAAAATCAAGATTCACAGTGCTAGTCCAGAAGAATAGTAGCTCATATCATATAAAAATCCCATAGTTCTCATTTCCTCCTTATCCCTTCAGGACAGGAAAGAACATCCTGCTCTTCTAAAATGAGCAAAATACAAGTTATTTTTGGAAGGAAAACCTCATGTTCAGAGCACATTTTAAAAAAGATGTCTCTAATCTGTGATTCTGAGGATGCATTTAAAGCAAAGCACATCCTTCTGCGCCAAGAAACCACGTTTGTCGGCTCAGCACCACCTATTCTTGGGCAAAAAGTTTATGTTTGTTGAACAAGAAGTCAGGAATTCTTTGTCAGCATGTGAACTGTGACTTGAACTGCTGTCTCTGATAGGGGTGAGGGGGGGTTATCAGACCCATACCTGGTGGGAAGCCCAGTATGGTTGCCTGGGGAAGAGGAGCTTGTAAGTGTGGAAGTGAAAGGTCAAGGGCTGCGAGTGTTGGATTAGTAGGTCTGACATAGGCTTTCTGTGTCTGTCCTGGACTCCAGGGTAAGTGTCCACTTCCTTGTTATCCCAAGAAAACTGGGCATAGGACAAAGCTAGAGTCCTGCATTGCTCTCAGTGGTGATGTATGTTGGCACACTGTGCTTGTTGTCTAAGTTGTTCGAACTCTGGACATAAAGAGGAGCATGTGGCATAATTTCACAGAATCACAGAATGCCAGGAGTTGGAAGGGACCTTGGAAGATCATCTAGTCCAAACCCCCTGCCTGAGCAGAAGATACAAGGAGATACAGAATAGCAGGAGATAACAGGACATACAAAACTTATCCCGGATAAAAGTTTTGAAGTTTAGAGCAGCAAGTAAAAATCAAGGCCTTTTGGGCAAACCGTGGCTTTTCGTATTTGGTGGATGACTTGAAAAGACAGCAGAGAGCTGAAATGAGCCTCAAATTTGTTATATGCATAAACAATGTGACTTCACAAACATTTTATTTTGGGTTCTGCATATGTTATTCCCAAAATCTCTTTTGAAACACATAAGATGGAAGAACGTATGTTAGCACAATCTCGAATGTTCAAGATAAACAAATTGTAGATGAGTTAATCATTTACCAATTCAAGATTACCAAACTGCTAATGTACTATAAAAAGAGTTCCACTTTCCCTTTAAAAACCATTAATTGAGTCTAAGATTTTAGCTCCTCTCAGTGTCAAGGGCCCCAAATACCTTAGCAGACTCTTGGGAATGACCTCATCTGTAGTTTCTGAGTGTATTCCCAGGGATGTGTAATGCTAGGAACAGCCGAATCGAAAGCTGGGGGCAGGAGGTTGCTGCCCCAAGCACAGCAGGGCTCCCCCAAGAGCAGCAGGGGCCAGCAGTGCCTGTGCAGAGCTGCCCACACGCGTGTGCCATCGAGACCACGCTTTTAAAAACCCATCCAGAGAGAGATTCAGTGAAGTCAGTGGATTGCTCACATACTTAAAGCAGTGATTTCCCTGGTGGGACAAACTGTGTTCAGTGGTTTTTGTACAAAAGGATGTCGGATTGCTTTTGCTGACTGTCTGGGTTTGTTCTCGGGCAGGAAGCGGAGAAGGGCAGTGGGACCGATGATCAGGTCTGTGCAAACAGATGCTGGAAACTCAGAACAAATCAGTCGCAGAGGTATGTGGAAGTGTGCGAGGGAAAAAGCTTTGCTTGTCTTTGCCCAGCAAATCCTGGTAGTTCTTCAAAATGTGTTTTAATCAGCTCCGAGCCTGTTTCTCTCCCTGCTGATGAGTTACTATAAATTGCAAAGTCAGTGGTTTTAACTGGGGTGTCTGAACTCTCTGGGACTCTGCGGGGAAAGATAAATGAATCTACACAGAAGAATCCGGTGTCAAAGCCATTTTACTAAGAGAGATAAGGAAACTGTGGAGGAGTAAAAGCATGAATTCCCTTTAACAATAGTAATGTGTAATTCTATGTACCATCACTTATATACTAGAAAATACTACACAGATCCACTATCCAAGTAAATTCTGAATGTGTTACACAGCAGAGGCAGTTTAAACTACTGTGCAGAGAACAGACCTTGAATTGTCTAAGGATAGATGGTTAAAAGATGTCAAACATCAACAGAGGTCCCTGGGCTTCACCAGAATGGGAGATACATCAGTACAAATTGAGTGTCTGGCCCCCTGTAGCTCTGCAAATCATCAAAAAAGACATTAATGTCATTAGCTAAACCAACAAACGTGCCTATACTTATTACTTGTTTGTAATAAGATTTGCTAGCGTATAATTAGCAGGCTGCAGAAGTCTTTTACGACCTCTGAGAACAGTCTCTCTGCCTTGTTGAGGTTCAGCGGAAAATTGCCGTTCTTTCCATGTAGCTGCAACTTTCCGTCAGTTTCTAACCCCTCAGTTGGACTGACATTAGCACATGCAACATGTCGTATAAATCCATGTGAACTATATATGTATACACACACACACATTAGTTAGGTTTGATTATTTATTCAACAAGGGTTGCCTTTGATCAGGAATGCTTGTTTCCCAAGAGGCAATAACACTCTTCTGCCAAGCAGGACAGTGAGTTATGTTGTGGATTTGAGATACATACACACAGGATTACCCATTAGCTGGCCTGAACACATCTTGTTGTGTATGGTTGATTGAACTGGTTCTCTGTCCTTCTGCTGGGATACTTTTTCACCAGGCTTAAGCATGGTTGTAGTGAGTTATTCAAACATCTGCATAACTAAGGATATGCACAGCTCAAGGGAGGATGGAATGAGATACGTCCTTGCACAGCTGCTGAGCTAGGGACCTGATTTGGATCCCAGTGTCAACAACATGAGTTGGGTGACAGCAAAGGATGCTGAACAAGACTGCAATTTATGCCTCAGAAATTTGGAGGAACTCTAGTTTTTGGTACAGACTTGGATGGGAAAATGGCACACAAATATTCAGCTGACATTAAAGCAGATGAAAACACCAATGTTGGAGTTGGCCCATTGTCAAACCAAACTGCAGCTATGGATCCAGTATCCTGCCTGGCTTTTGGGTAGGAAACCAGGTCCAGACCTTACAGCTCTGCTCCATTTTTCTACAGTTGGGGGGGCTTTTCAAAGCTGTTGAATGTATACATGAGAACTAGTTGTTTCACTTCCTTTTCCAACACCAGAGGTGTAAAGAGGCCAGCATGAAGACAAGAAATGGGGCTGTGAGTCACTTGGGAGTTTCTGAACATCTGACTGAGATCCTTACCCAGATGGAGCTTCCCAGTCACCAGGGCCAGGCCCAGCTTTGAGGGAAACAGCTCATTTACAGTGTCCTCTGAACCCCAGATCAGTGACATGGGTGCTTCGGAAAGCCACCATTGAGGGACTTGCTTCATGATCTGCATTCTGTCACTTGCACTGCTGCCATGTCCCCATACTTTAAGAAAATTCCTCCTGGTTTACAAAATGTGTAACTCAGACCTTGACTCTCTGCCCTGCGAGCGGGTGCTTGGGATGGCAATGTGCTGGGTCTGTGGGGGTGGTTCCTCCCCATTTCATGGACAAACAATACTGTCCCTTTACTTGTGATGTTGTTATCAATGATTCAAAATGAGATAACAAAAATACTTTCCATGCTGTGTAACTAGCTTCCTAGCTGGGAGATCCAGCTGCAGATATGATACTCATGCTCTCATGCTTTCAAGAATTATCAATGTAATTTTGGATGCTAACAGAAAGATAACACTGAACGTTAAAATAACCCTCAAAGCAACAGATGTAATAAAATGGGACTCTAGTTCTGTCTCTGCTATGAACTTTATCTATGAACACAGGCAGATCTTTGGGAAGAAACATCAAATTTGCATCCCCACACATGAGAGTCCCAGTTTTCAGATGTCCTGATGGGCTTAATATATTGCCTTTCATATCCAGATGCAGCAGATATTACCATAATTCATAATGTCCCTTCCACCTGGGTGTTCACTTTCCCAACCCTAGACTCAAGGGTCCTGAGCCACTGATTTCTCCAGTAGGAACAGATACTTTGTGATTCTCTTCTGAAGCCTGCAGGCAGACACCACCAACCGGCTTTACTTGCAGAGTCCTGCTGGTTTGTGGGAAACTTTGATTTCTCACAAAGAAAGTCAAACTAGTGATTCAAGACTAATGAACTGCTGTGAATACTCTGCTTTATCAGAGGAAATAGTTGGAGACTGAAGTCTTGGTCCCTAACAAGTCTTTGCGAGGATATTAACATGTCTTGCCAAGACCTAGTAATTCCCTTGCAGCCAATGCAACATTCCTCGGAGGCCATAAGGCAAGACTGGAAAGGGGGATCATGTGGCTGGGCCCAAGCTGAATTAGCTACTCCAGAGAAACACCCCTCGCATGTGACTTCTGTGCAGGCACAGATCTAAGGTAACAAAACCTACAGGTTTTTTGATGAATCCATTCGTGACATATATTGTCAAGATAGAAGAAAGAGAAGAACAGATTTTCAAAAAGGATGTTAAAACTTGCCCATATGATGTGATATTCTTAGGAAAACAAGTATTCTTGATGATTAGGTTTAAAAAAAGAAATCAGGGAAGAGGATATTGCAGAGCTATGACTAGGTTTTGTTTGCCTGCTCTCCTATGAGAAAACTGTCAGGAGAAGAAAAACAGAAAAATGCTAAACATATTCCTTGCAGTGTAACTGATCATACTAAATACTGTCCTTCTGGGAGCTGCCTATAGTAGGTTAAATCTGACTTTCAGAAGATGACAGGGGATTTTCAATTATAGCATTTGAGCCCTCCAGAGTGGGGATTATGAGAAGACAGTACAACTCAGAAGGCCCTTTTTAAACATGCTTTTTATTCAGCAACAGGACAAACAAACCCTCAGACTGGTACTCTGTCAAGCACTCAAGGTATGTACAGTAAAGGGCAGCACAGAGATCCCTGAACAGGCTCCAGGAGCAGAGGTGCATGGTTTGGGCTGGGGGTGGACAGAGCATTGGCTCCCAGGGTGTTACCATTCAGTGTTACCACTGCTGAAATGCTGTGCAGCTTGTTAGCTGTGGGAGTAGCTTTGCTGAGGGCTGGTTTGGTTACCTCTGTGCCATTCGCCATTGCTGGGCTATTTCTGCAGCCCAAAGGGCAGTGGGAATTTTACCAGCAGCTTCAGTGAAAACAAGCCAGCAGGCAGTGCCTTGCATCTCCCACGCTCAGGATCTTTACTTGGTTCACCACTCATTGTTCTGACAGTTGTCTCATTTATTCACTTTTTACATCAAAATCCATTCCTCTAAAGCTTATGTTCAGCCTTAAGCTTCAGCATGTGCTAATAGTATTAATCATTCTGGAAATAGCTCTGTCTACTCTGCTATCAGTAGCTATCTTGATGACACACTGTCATGGCACCATGTTTCTTCCCTGTTCTTTGGGGGTGGCTCTTGTGGGACTAAATAGGTCTTGAGCCTGGAAGAGGGGTAGGAGGCCCTTGGGTTGTGCCCCCATGTTTTGGAGTGTGTGCCAAGGTGCATACAGTTGCAGAGTGATTCAGACATGGCTTCATCTGGAGGGTCTGAGCTTCCCCTATGCAGCCCATATGTCCTGGAGGAGACATCACAGAACACACTCAGAGTAGTAAAGATGGTCTAGAAACCTTCCAAGAAGGGTCCTACTGTCACAGGCTTCAAGGGCAGATGGGACCTGCAGATAGGAGAGCCAGGGTTTGGAAATGCTCTGCGATCCTGCAGATCAAGTAGATATAGATGTTGCTGCATGACCTGCCCATATGGTTTTGTCCTGTTACTAGCCAGACTTCTGTATGTGCATCTCTTCAGATAAAAGAAAGATATTCTGTATGGCTTTGAATTTTTCTCCTGTATATATTAAGAAGCAACACCATGCGTGGAATCACCAGCAGAGAAATTCAACTCAGGCTAAAAATAGTTTCCTTTTTCTTTCTTATTAAAAAAAAAGCTAATGCTCAGTTCTAGGATTCTCACATTTCTCTTATTCAGTGGACAGTCTTCACATACAAGTATTGTTTTGGGCAATGTCATGTTCCCTTTGCAATTGTTTGAAACACATTTTCTTTCTGATCATACAGCATCTTACAGCTAGCTATGGAGACTGTGGAAGAATGCCAGTAACAGCAGTAAGGTTGCAAGTAACACAGTGCTAGCCTCCTTGAATATAACTTGGCTGCTGAAAAACAAATGATGGATACAAGCATATGACCAGTCACCTGCCTGCTTCCTGGACCATGGCTTAAGATCTTCTAATTAGCACCAAAGTATTTCACAGTTAATGAAGAGCCTTAGTTTTATGAAGGTCAATAGAGCTGGCTCTGCCCATGATTGCACAAAAAAAAAATTCCAGCACAACTGGCAAATCACTTCCCATTTCTTAGTTTCCCATCTTTAAATAGTACAAAGTACTTTCATATCTGACTTTTCCACAATCCACAGCAGGTGCCACAAGAAAAAAAAATGCCTCAGGGTGTATCTGGTGGTCTCAGGTAAACTATGCTACACTGCTGCTGTACTGCAGCATGCAGAAACAGTCCTTGAATAGGAAAATATGAGGTCATTTTTAGCTATTGTCAGTCCACTGAAATGTAAAATGCATGGGAAGTAAGCAGGAGTGGATCAGAAGACTGCTATGGTAATTATTTAAGAAATATGATGCTTTTACATGCAAATCAATAGATAAGTCCACAAGTTCATATCAGATTGTTGCATATCTATTTGAGGTGCTTCAGTAGTATTTGCATTTTAATGCCTTAATATGCCTTAGAACATTTCAAAATACGGTATCAGTAGTTGAAATTAACTTAATTACCTGACTTCTTCAGCACTAGTCATCTGTTTTGGCTCTGTGGTTCCTTGAGGTAGTACTTTTCTCTCAACTCAGAGTGTACTGCAAAGATTAACAGTGAATCAGTCCAGAGAAAATAATCAGCTTGCAGCATCATCTTTTTTTCCAGCTAACATTTTGTCATGAAGGCTGGAAATGAACATAAAATTGAAAGTTAACTGTGCTACTTCATGACTTTTACTACAGTAGCAACAATACCCACGTCGCTGAACAAATTTACTGAGAAAACTCTCAACATCATTTGGGGAAAAAGCCAAAGCTCCCATTCAGGCTACAGTGGTACTGCCTAAGTTTTAAAAAGATGTAAATACTGAGTATTTTGTGATTTTTCCCTCTGAAAATGACGTGCGTTTCTTGCATTACAGACTAAGGCATCCTACTCAGCCACATTGCTCTCTAATCAAACTTTACCTGTTTCTTGACATTAACCCACTGCTGTTCCTCTGGATCCTCTCCTCCATCTCCGTGCTCTGCTGTCCCTTCTTCTGCTGCTGTGCCATGTAAGTTAACGTTACTTTCAGAAGTTCCCTGTTAATCAGCCCAAGCCTGTTGGCACAAGCTGTTGACAGGATTCATTTCTCTAGGCTCTTGCCTTATGTTGCATTGCCTTGGCAACAAGATTTAGCAGCAAGGCAATAGCCTTGAACTTGTCGGAGTCTGTTGCAACGCGCTGAGCATGTATTACTCTCCAGCACCTCAAGTTGCTATAACAACCACTAACAATAAAACTCATCGCACGGCTTTAAATACAGGAACTTTTACAGTCTGTTTCCTGGCAGAGCTGCAGCAATATGATGTGAATCCTGGCTGTGCTTGTTTTGTCTTCTTCTTCCGTTTTGCTCATGAAAGCAGCCTCCTGGAGCAAGGCGTCGAGGCATGGGAAGGAGCTGGGTGGTGAGTGCTGCAGCTGTGGCTGTGAGCATGGGCACTGCTGGTGCTGAGAACGGTGCTGAGTGAACAAAACACTGAGTGACTACAGGGACAATGTGGGGCAGCTACATCTGCCCCAGCAGCAAACCCCAAGCACTCCAGACTGCGGGCTGCACACTGTGATGCTCAGCATCTGCCAACATCAGGCCTTCAGCTGCAGTATTTTTCTATTTCATGGAATCATTTTGTTTGGAAAAGACCTTTAAGATCATCAAGGTCTCTGCTCCAGCAAAACACACCCTGTATGGCTGATAACAGCATCCTGCGGAGAGGAGGGCAGCCATCAGAGAGGCACTTCTGGTCTCTGTGGCACAAGCATTTTCTCCCACTCTTGGCTGGCATTGCTGATGAGGATGAAGGTGCCATGATTGTGGGGAGAGAAGTGCAAGGGACCAATGAATGTCTCCACGTCACCCAGCCCTGCTTCGCACAGGTAGTCACGACACAAATGTCACATATTAGGTCTGCATCACTGGTGTTAGATATTAAAAAAAAAAATCTCTTAGCTGAGACAAGGCCTGTACAGCCAGAGGAGCCCTTTAAAGAATTAGGAGCATTTTTGGTCAGTGGAAACACAGGGTGAGGTTATAAAGTGATCCAGTACAGCATCAGGAACTGTGCAAGTTTCCCAGCAGCTCGCCTGCTGCCCTGTCACACCTCCTTCCTGTGGCTTCATTCATGGGGACAGTGCGAGCACTCATTCTTTTCCTGTATGTCACAGCCATGAGTATCTCGTGCAGACTTAACATCATTCTCATTTTTCCATAGCGTGGGTCATATTTCTTCAAAGGCACAGAATTCATAACCCACGGCTCGAACAATGGGAAGGCTGTTTAAGAATAACTCAGGATACAGCACTTTTAACTGTGGTGAGGGATGAAAACAGGAACAGGAAAGAAGCAGCAGATCTTTCCTCATTTATGAGTGAATCTCAGCTTCTTCAGCCAGGAATTACTTGTGGCAATACTGCACTTGGTGAGACACAAGAGGAGGCAGAACTCTGCCTGCTTGAAGGCCCATTTGTTTTAAAAATGTAAAAATGATACTTTACATTTTGCATAATTGCTGCCAGCTGAAGGACAGTGGTTGCAGGTGGCGTGGTGGTGGGTTTGAACCTGGGGTGTTTGGCCAGAGGTCTGATCGGACACTGCTCTCCAGCCATCACCACCCTGCAGGGCTGGAGACTGTGATCCCTCAGGGACGCCAAGCACAGAGCCCCAGGTCTTTTTGCTATGACCCCACATAAGTGACAATTTCCTGCTGACAGTAACAGAGTTTTGCACTCTGTAGGCAAGGAACATCCCTGGATATGCACTATCTTCCTACAGGAGCCTTTTTCATTGCTTCATTTTCTTTTTCAGGCTCACGCTTTCTCCTACACAAAATTTTGAGTAAACATTGCCTTTACTGAGTTGCTAAGAGTCAAGCAGTTGACTGACAGTGCCAACCTGGTCTCCAAAACTACTCTAGAGCTCCTTGCATTTCATGTTTCATTTGGAAAAAAAAATCATCCCAGTTTTTCTGACTACTAATCCAGAGTTTTATTTTCATAGATAAAACAAACTAATCAAGCATATGAGCCTTTGTTTTAAGGAAAACAACTCATGTGAAAAGCACAGGGCTCAACTCTTCGGTAGCAGAGCCTGAAGACCTGAAATATCAAAGATGGGGTCTCAGATGGTCGCAAACTTCTTGTGAACATGGGCTACAGATCATCCACCTTGAGCATGGGAGTTAAAAAACATGACAAGGCACCAAAATCAAGCACTCAGGCAGCCTCAGAGCTTGGAGTAACATGCAGGGCACATGCCAGCACCCAGGTTTGTGCCCACATGCTGATGGCAGCCATAGGCACTGCAGGGTGCACTCCCACAGAGCCAGTTACAGGACCTGGGCTACACCGTTAAGGCATCTACATGACACAGGCAAAATGTTTAATCCCACCTTTTCCACTTTGTCCCTTTATCTGAGACAGACAGTAACCCAATACTTTTTGTCTGGACTTCTGCACCCAGTGGAATAGACATCTGTTTCTTGTACTGTGATTCCTTTGATATATTGCATGGTGCGGGACACCAAATTGTTTCAACACATTCAGGCCCAAGGGATTTTCTGGCAGAGACTGGGCCTCGCTCACAACAGAGGTGACTTTGGGTGGGAGTCTGGACTTGTGAAATGTGGCCCTTATATATGTATAGATATTATATATACAGACACATATAAAAATAGTATTTTTTTAACATATAGATCTCTACTATGCTGCAGATGTTCATTAGAAACAAAATCCATGCCTGATCCCTCACTGGCAGTCCCAGGTGTATCTCAAAGATGCCGTGATGCAAAAAAACCAGCATGCCTGAGTGATAACTGGCTTCCTGAGGAAATGATGTTGTGCGAGTTGTCCATACCCATTTGTCCATCACCGCTTCCCCAGAGACCCCTGGACCCCTTAAACAAGCCCATGCAAGCCTGGCAGCAGGACTGACAGTGGACAGGGACTTGGATTAGCATTGCCCAGAGGAGCAACCCTCGAAGCTGGTCCTAACCCTAGCCATGTCAGGAGATCACAGGATGGGGAGAGGAGTGGGACATAGCAGCATTATGGGAAGCAGAAACACTGGATCCAGGCCACATGTGTGAAGACACCTGGCCCCATTAGTTTTAGTGCTGGAGAAGATAAGGAAACCTTGTGTAATAAAAATCTTCCCAGGTGTCAGAGCAAATCAGTCACTGTACCCTGTTAACATTTGCACTAGTAAAGACTTGGAGGAAGAATAGCATCATGTGGACTAAATAAAAGCCTTTGATGTGCAATATGCATGATTTTCAGATTTAAATATGGAATATATCCATAAATATATCCTATTCACCAGGATATACTTTCTTAGCAGCATGAATTCTTATGCAAGCTGAACAAATGATCTCCTAAGGCACTTAACAGGGCATCAGTGACCACCATGGTCCCTTTTGCACGCACGAAAGCTAGCTTTTCCCATATTTTTTTTCAGCTACAGCAGACAAGGGAAAACTAAGAAGTCTTGGAAATTGCCACAAGGCTCGTGTTTCACTTGCAGACAGACAAGTGCAGGTGAGCAGGGATGTATGCGCATTGTTTGGTGTGGAAACAGAGCCAAGCAGAAAACTCAGCAAACACTCCCTTTTCATCCTTGTTGTTAAAGGTTTACAAGTGAAGTCCTAACATCTGGTATTTAACTGAAAAGAGCAAGATGTGGAAGTACTGGGATATCTACCTGGCCTGCTGCTGCCTCCCTTTCCTTTCCAAATGTAGCTGCAGGGTCCCACCCAACCATGATCAGCTTCCAGGGCTGGCTGGATAAATTGTCCTCCCAAGAAAAAACAAGATAAGATCTCTAGATATGCCTGTTCCTCCTCTCCCTGCTATCTTTTCCCCCAAACACACCATTTGCTCTTGCAGTTTCTAGTTTCAGTGTTTCCCAACATATAAAATTCATTTAAAATGTGATCCAAAAGGACTTGTGCCACATGTTTGAAACCTTCATTTAACTCAGAGCTGAGAGCTTAAAATAAAAACAATTTTCTGCTGAACTGTTCTCAGGCCCTTCCTTGCCTTGGCACGTTACAGCACTGCAACTACATACTACCAAAATACTGGGATTAATTGTTATTTAGTAATTTTCTAGGGTGGAAATAGGATAAAAACGGTACTTAAAATACTTGCTCTCTTCTGTGTGGATACAGGCGTGCCTCTGGGCTGGGAGGATGTGACCTTGCCTAGCCAGTGCAGAGGCAGCCAAACTCACTGTGGGGCTTTTGGGAGTGAAATAATGTGCACGTGAGGGTTTGTAGGACAGCACTTGTGAAACACAAGTTGTTCAGTTTATTACCCTGGCAATCCCTAATGAAGTCATGTGATGGAAGGGACTGTTTGGCCATGTGTGCAACCTTGTAAAAGCTTGTTTTTTTCCTTGCTCCAGGCATTCCTCTCCCTGCCTTTAAACCCTCAAAGGGCCTCCTAAGATGTTCCCTGGCTGTGGTGGGGCTGCTGTGAGACCATGGCAATGGTAGAGCCCAACGCTGTTGGCAGACATGGTCCTTGTGGTGGGAAGGCAGTACTGAGAGCATCTTTTCACCTAGTCAGGGTCCAGGAGACAGCCCAAGCCACTGGCGGGACACCACAGTCCAAATGTCAAGCGCTTAGTGTGAGCCGAGCGGTAGCATTCCCTGCCCTTGGTGAGAGTTGTGCAGATGCTCAGCCCTCTGCTACAAATCTGTCTCCTATTGCTGTCTCCCATGGCAGTTTGGGAG
This sequence comes from Heliornis fulica, assembly GCA_013399135.1. Classification (NCBI taxonomy): domain Eukaryota; kingdom Metazoa; phylum Chordata; class Aves; order Gruiformes; family Heliornithidae; genus Heliornis; species Heliornis fulica. Next base: position 282,977 of record VXBZ01003196.1, read on the forward strand.
GGAAAAGAGATGTATCCTGATTGCAGAAGGATCACTGAGTCAACCTCCGTCACCATGGTCTCACCAAGGCACCAAACAGCTCCTGCCATTAAAAGACTGTGGACTTGCCCTGTAGGTTGGGGGCACCTTGGGAGATCAGATTGAAAAACAGGAGCTTAAATTTCACAGGTGACCAACAGGAGAAGGTGAATGAAATAAAAGTTACAACTGTAATAAAGGTATCATGAGTATAGATGAGTATAGGAGGGTTGATAAGATAACAGGTGCTCTCTTATGGCTTATTTCCTGGCCTTGATCACTTGATACAGATCAAGATTACAACAGAGTTAATGGCTCTGTCACTTGGAGAGACTGGTCTCAGGCAATTTTTGTTGCTATTTGTCACCCCTCTACTTGGTAAACTGATGCAAACACAGCACTGTAAGAACATAAAGAGATAGCCCAATTAGGACAATTTAATCAAAAGCAGAGTATATTGAAGTGCTTTCATAAAATATCTTTGCAACAGAACTTGCACAATTTTAGTCAAGATCAAACAGGTGTTTAGAAAAGACAGTTTTATCTCTTTAAGCATCTCAGATTATATATCATAGACAGAACTGCCTGCTAAATTAATTATTAAAGTATTTTACATTATCTACATTGGCAAGTTCATTAGGGCCACTTCAAAGCTTCCCAGAGGCCCAAAATGCCCAGGAAACAAGCATCAAACGTTTTGGCTTAACCGGAAAGCTCATTCCATTTTCTCTTATTTAACTTATTAGTCTTGTATTATTCAAATAGTTCTGCCTCCCATGCTCATTGAGACAAAGCCTTTAGCAGCAGTTCTCTGCTGGCTTGTTCAGCCTGGGCATCCAACAAACTCCACATGGGCCGTGTCTCAGCACCAGTCTCCCAAGTACTCTAGACCCCTCCAGGGCTCACAGTATCATGGAATAGGTTGGGTTGGAAAGGGCCCCAAAGATCACCTAGATCCACCCCCTGACACGGGCAGGGACAACCTCCATTAGACCAGGTTGCCTAAAGCACCATCCAACCTGGCCTTGAATACTGACAGGGATCCAGCAGAAGCAGCAGCTTCTCTGGTCAACCTGTTTCAGTGGGTCACCACCCTCATAAAGAATCTCTTCCTTATATCTAATCTAAATCCACCCTCTTATATCTTAAGACCATTACACCTTGTCCAACTCTCTAAGCCTGTATTCACAGCAGAGGTGCTCCAGCCCTCTGATCATCTTCATGGCCTCCTCTGTATTCTCTCCAACAGTTTCTGGATGAGTCTCATGAGCTGGATGGGGGTCTCATGAGAGTGGAGTGGAGGGGGAGAATCACCCCTCTTGACCTGTAGGCCACACTTCTTTTGATGCAGTCCAGGATGTGGTTGGCTTTCTGGGGTGCAAGCACACATTGTCAGGTCTTGTTAAGCTTCTCATCAACCAACACCCCTGTGGGTGTTAACCCATCCACGGGCTTAACACTGGTTCTGCTGCATCAGAGCACTGGTGGTACTGGGATGTTTAGACCTTAGTCTCTAGTGACAGTCAGGACACCAACCGATGTGGCACAGTCAGACCTCCACTTGTAAGGTGGCTGTTTATTGCAGAGATCTTGTCGCAAGCATAATCAGATGTTTGTAAAATGCTTTCTGGCCTCGACACATCCTTTCTTAGAAGGCCGTTCTTTTTCTGGAATGAGTTTGAGTGCAGATAACCCATCACTTTGTCATTATTAATTCTAACAGGAAGGGAAAGAAATTAGTCTACATTTTGGTGCTCAATGAGGCAAAAACAATTAGAAGTCACCTCTAGGTACAGAAGCTTTCACAACATGGGTCTGCAATACCCTGCACTTGATAGCAACTAAGAAGATGTTGCAGGCATCAGTATTTTCCCTTCTAATTTCTTCTTCCTTTAGCACATTTTTGTGAGAAGGGAATACAGACTTTTTTTTTTTTTTTACATTTATTAAATCCAGATCTTGATCAGGAAGACAGAATTGGGTCATATTTCAGTCACCAAACAATGGAGTAATGTTTTTTTCAGTGGTTGCTTAGTTTATTTTGTTTTAAATTACAGAGACATTAATATCACATGGATAGTCTGTCTGCAGTGGCACTTGTTTTTTCTGCTCTGTAGAGAAAGTAAAGCCAATTCAATCCTTCTGGTTTGCTCCCCTCTTGCTCCAGGGCTGTAGGGTAGCTAGAGGAGGCAGGACAGATCTGCTCTCATGCTGTAGCTGCTCTCCTTGAACTGGCTCCTGACAGGCAGGATGGCATCTTCAGACCCAAAGGAATTAACAAGGGAAGTTCAGTGGAGATGCTGAGCTTTCCCCTGCCCTGTCCTTACCCTGGTGCACTGTGCTCTGTGAGCAGCCTGGTATCACACTGTGGACACTCCCCACGTCATGCTCCCACGTAGGAAATATATTTTCTTTCCTCCCTTGTATTTGACTGCAGCTTCTCCCACAGTCCATTAGCTAACCCAAACAGATTTAATAATGATTCACTGGCAAAAAAATATCATACAAACAATTTCACTGGCATGGGCGTTAAGACTACTTTGTGTTTAAACCACTGTCCTAAATTCAGCCAAACCAAAAGCTCTGCCCAGTGGGAAGGGAAGAGGCCAGACACCCACAGCTCTGCTCCTGGGAAGCCAGTGTAGAGCACATGGACCAGGCCAAAGGGAATCGGTCTCTTCCCTTGGGTACAGTGCACATAAGCAAGGAAGCATGGGGGAAGGAAAAGGCATCCCCTGCTTGGTGAGCTGGAGAGGACGTGACAAACATTTGAAATGTTTAGGACTCATCCACCCCCCTTCCCTGAGCCGGCACAGAGCTCTGGCAGGTGCAGCTCTCCACAACCCTCTATTAAGAGCCGCAGCCAAATGCAAAATCTAACCCCGAATTATTATTATGAGTCAGAGGAGGCTGAAAGGACCATTTCACAATCCTGATTGGATTCAGCTGCAGAGTTTGCCATCGGCAAATGATCTCCGTGATCGTCGTGCCAATGTTGCAGAGCTTTTAAAACGTCCTGACATGTGCTTTAGTATGAGCATCGCTGGACCCTGGCTGATTTCCAAGAAATGAATCTTCTCAGCAAATATTCTGCAGGGTGAGCTTAATGTGGTCTGTATCACAAATGCAAAACATGGCTGTAGTTTACCCTGAGGGGAACACTGATGTGATGATCTAAATGGTCCTTTCCAGCCCAGACTGCCAGGACTGTATTGGTCCCTTGTGGGCGGGACTGGAAAGTGGGGTGACAATCATGGGGAAACAGCAATTAGCTTCACCCAAGGACATTAACAAGGGAAGAAAACTCCTCTTGGTATAACAGTTGTGGAGGGCTCTCCTCTCTTTCCATGCCTCCTCAGAGACAGCTGGCAGCCCCAGCTCCATCCAATGAACCTTCCCAATGCCAGGATACTGGTTGCAGGACAACCTTTTTATCCTCTGATTTAGATGACAAGTTTTGCAGTGCTGCTTTATACTCTAGATTGTCCTCCCAAAACTTATAAGACAGGGCTTAACAATGTGGAGAGAGCTACAGAGGGCAGCGGTTGCTGGCCAGGGCTGGCCACAGGATTCAGGGCTGCAGAGAAGCTGAAATTGCTCAGCCTCGTGAATGGTCAGAGAGGAGTGAGCCAGACCCTTTCCAGATGTGCATAGCAAAAGGGCAAGGGGCAAGCTGCAATGAGGAAATTCTTGGATATCAGGAATAGACATTTTTGCTCCAGTGTGGTCAGCCCTAGCATGGGCTGCCCTGCTCATTCCTTGGAGATACTCAAAGCCCAGAAAGACAGTCCCTAAACAACCCACTCTAGCTTTGAAGCTGATCCCACTTTTAGCAGGGGTTTGGACTAGAGACCTCCAAATTATTCTACATTTCTCTCATCCTGTTTTTGCTTCAGGTTTCCCCTGGAAATATGTGAATGGTCAGAGACCCAGGTGGCTTAGTTTGGCAGTTTGCAGGTAAAGCTCTGTGGGCTGCAGACTGAGGAAGGGCAGAGTAGCTGCTGCCTGCACTTTTTCTTCTCTGGAAAAATGCATAGAGGGATCAGTTTCATGAGCTGGCTGTACTGATGTACTGATAGGCTGTTTTATCAGTGGGATGCCCCACGTAACACTCAGCCTATGGATCTTTAAAGGCTCAGTCCTGAGCACCATGCATCAGCCCAACCATCTCCTTTCCTTCTGTGTCCCCAGGATGTGTGGGAGGCCCTGAATTAATATGAAGCCTGCTGAGCACCAGTTTTTTCTTCTTTTTCCCCTCTTAAGAGTCACAACTGCACCCAGTGCAGCCACAAACCCTGTGGGAGACTGGGGGCTGCACGGTTGTCACAGCACGGGGACCAGAGTGTTCCCAGGGTACCAACTGCTACAAGCAAACCCCTCCAGTCTGGAAGCAGTTACAAAGGAGCTTTTTTTGCTTTTGCTGTAGTCTCCCTTGATTGTGATCTTCTCATTTCTATGTTTCTGTAAGAGCCTCATGTTTTTGTCAATAGGGTTAACTTAGAGCCCACCTGTACAAGCCTGCCAGGGCAGAGTAGCAGAAGGCATTTTTGTTAAGTAGCACACATAGTAAATGGCCAGATTTTGCAACAGTTGCACTCACAGTTGTTACAAATATGATCCTCTTCCCTTCCAAGCAGAAAATTGGCAGTGATTTATCTTTAAGGGAGATGGTACCTTTTCTGATGAGGCTTTAAGCAAAGTAATGGCATGCTGATGTTTCCCTGAAGCACCAGAAATAAAGCTGTAGGGTATGGACAGCCTGGCTTTTTGATGATGGGGAGGGGAACCAGTGTGACCCCTCACTCACTTGGGTTCCTTCTGCCCAGCCTCAGGCAGCTCTAGAGCAGCACAGACTCTCTGTCCAGCCAAGATGCGTGGGGCAAGGAGGGAGAGCAGCCATGCACATCCCTTGAAGCATCATTACACAAAGTTTAAGAGTGGACCTAAGGGGTGAATGAAGAGTGAGGTTTCAGAGACAAAGTCCTCAGACAGTGTGGGGCGATGCACTTTGATCTGGTTTCTCCCCTCAGGGAGGCACCCACTGCTGCCAAACGCCGACAGAATCACAGAATGACTACGTTGAAAAAGACCTTTAACATCATTGAGTCCAACCATCCCTGTCCCCTCCTAAACCCTATCCCTGAGCACCTCATCTACCCATCCTTTAAATACATCCAGGGAGGG
>VXBZ01003196.1:288731-392597 GCA_013399135.1 Heliornis fulica
GGGCGGGGGCAGGTTCGGGTGGGAGCCGCGGGGTTGGCGGCCGGATACGTGGGCCTGGGGTTGCGGAACCTCGCTACGGACGGGGGCGAGTGGGGCGGGGAAGCTCGGGCTCCGCCGGCCCGGGTGTGCAGGCCCTGTATGGTGCCCGGGTGTGCAGGCCCCGCGTGGGGCTGTGGGCGGTGTTCGGCCGGGCCGCGGGTCTAGGTGCAGGTAGCGGGGGCGTGGGGTCGAGCCGTGCGGTTTGTGCCTCGGTGAGTGGCTGGGAGCGCTTGGGCTGCCCCACCTGTGGGCAGCGCAGGGCAGGGAGGCCCGGGCGTGAGGAGATGGAGCTGCCCGTTCCCGACAGTACAAGCTGAGGCGCTTGTTTTGAGCAGGTTTACTCGTGAAAGGGAACAAGAGGAGGCGGTTACCAGAAGGACCAGTGTGAAGCAGGCGGGAGGCAGCCATTGGGAGGGTTTGGCACGGCGGCCGCAGGCAGACCCAAGTGCAGCCTGACCAGGTCTCCCTTCCCTTCCCCACCTGATGCTCGCCCAATGCATCGGCCCAGGTGTCCCCAACTCTGACTGTTGCTGGCGCCTGGGATAACAGCATCCTGTTGCTCGGTGCGCAGGAGGAGGTGTTTGGTTCCTCTGGCAGCGTTACCATGTTTGCTCTTTGCCCTGTGGGTCTGATGGAGATGCTGTGCAGGCAGGTGGCTCTTGGAGAGCTGAATCCTGTGGTCTGTATATAATGTATGTCTAGACGGTCTCAGATCTTGGGATCCAACCCTGACTGCCATCAGGCTGCAGAGGCACTCTGCATGTTACTTCTGCTCTGCCTCAGTTTCCTTATCAGGAGTGGCCTCTTGCAGAGTGATTGTAAAAACCAATTGGTATAAAACGGCAGACGCTGGCAAGATTTAATCATAAGTCTTGACAAGCAAATACATCCCTCAATACATTTCTAATCTTGTCAGTGGAAAGTAGTGTTAATGCATTTTCAGCTCTTTGCTGGGGGATGAGAATGTTTTATGGGGGACAAAGTTTGTTAGGTGTTTTGGTTTTGCCCTTTGCTTTCTCAGGCACAGTGGAGCTTATGAAGGCCAAGCAAAGAGCTGGATGGTATTTTGTGTGAGCAGAGCCAAGAGGCACCCAGATGTGGGGAACTGCAGAGGCAGGTAACACAGCAGTGTAATACCTTAGAAAAAGTTAGGGCAGGAATAGGACTGTTGCTTTCACTGCTAAATTCACCACCTTCGTTTCAGCTGCTTTAACTTTGCACAGGCTTGTAGGTATGGCCAAGAAAGGAAAAGGTCACCTGTTAAAAATTATAGGGGATCCAGAGTAAATGACTACCAAAGATCTGGGAGAAAATAGCTTCTTTTTCTCTGGAAATTGAAGGTGATTTCATGGGAAAGTTTGTGGAGGAATTTTTAAAAGTGATGTCTTGCACTGTAGGGGTTATCTAAAATAGATGTCCTCCCTAATATGAATTTTGTTGCTAATCTAGACTAGTTGTGTTTTTTGTATTACAAGCAAATCTTTCAACAGCAATGGGAGTATTTAAATTTTTTTTGTCCTTGAGAGAATCTCTTGCTTGCTAAGAAAACTATGGCTTGTCAGCAAGGAGCTTTATTAAAATGTGAAGCCTTGTCATTTTTTGCCTATTTAAATGAGACTTTCAGGCTCCTGGAGAAAAAGTGTAGGTCAAGAAAGGAAGCTGTCTCCTTAGGAGTTTGTAGAAAGAGATTCTTTTCAGGTGGCTAGTTACTATGTTGTTGTGCTGTTTCCTTTGTGTTTTTCTTCTGACTGAACGTAAATCAGCAATAATGTTACAGAATGTTACAGCAGCTCAATACAGAGGATGACAGTAACAGTCACAGTGAAATTAAGTTCACTGTAGCTTGCAAACACTGTATACAACTATGAAAGTTGTCCTGGAAATAAATTTGAGGTGTAATCTAATCTCAATGAAGGCACTGGAGTCAAGCTACTTATTTGAGAATTGAGTATATGGTGCCTTTTGAGCTCAATTTGCTTTTTGTAGTCTGGGTTTTAAAACACAGCGTACCTTTGGGTGAGCAGACAGTACACATAAGTCTGCTGTGCTCTACCTGTGATGAGGTGTGTGAATGGTGGTCTAGAGTTGAGATTTTTACATCTAAATGCATCAGATCTCGGTTCAGCCCCTGGCTCAGTCACAGCACTGCTGTGTAACTTGGGTCAAATCATGTCTTCCTTTGGCTCTGTGAAATGGAGGCAGCTTTTTTGCCTTCCCGTTTAGATGGCAAACATCACAGGGCAGGCACTATTCCTTATTGTCTTTTGGCATAAGACCGTAATATCACTTAGGTTCCTGGTAGTTACTGAGGTGTAAACAGAGGAAGTACCACCTCACCCTGGAAAGTGACAACATTAGAGTTGTAAGATCCCAGCATGCTCTTAAAAATGAGAAAGGAAGGGGTAGAGAACTAGGAAAGGGGTTATCTCTCTTTGGGTGTGCTTTGGAGGTGTAAGTGAAGAAAAGGTGGGGAGAGCTTCTGAAGAGGTTCAGGTTAGTTGATTTTCATAGGCTTCAGACCAGACCTCCCTCACAGCTGGAACATCTTCTGTTCTCAGCTGGTGACTTCCACTGCAGCTTTCACTCATGCCAGCACAGCAGTGTGGCCTGATGCGTCACCGTGTGTGGTGCTCACAGCACATTATGGCTGTTGATGGTTTCTGGGTAGCAAATTGAGAGGTTGATGTTCACTGCAGTGCCAGAGGTACATAGATTGGAAAGCCAGAGCAAGGAAGGACGATTGGCCTGTGCTCAGCTGTCTTCCATTCAGCCTGTGCCCCACCCCTGCCCACCTGATACCAGTTGAGATATGCAGAGCCAAAGGTCTTTGTGGAAGACCTTTTAAGCCTTTCTAGTTGTCCCCTGTCCCCTCATTTGTGAGAGCTCAACAGGCTGTTCCTCCTATTACAGTTGTGTTCTTGCTTGGTGCACTAACATGCAGCCCAGAGGTAAGTAAACCCAGTGAATGCATCCCTGTATATGTCCTATGGAGCAGTTTTTTGCCTGGGTTAATCTGGTCACCGATCCACTATGAAATCCTGGACTATTGTGAAAATTCTATAAATTGAATTCTTAATTGGTCCATTTCTGAGTTCTTGATGTGTATGACTTGCTCTCCCAGTAACTAGTGCTCCTGTAACATACAGGGCACAGTATCTCTGCTCCCAGAGAGAAAAGACTGAAAGTTTCTCTCTTGTGCATGTGATGGGTAGGGTTCCTTCTGATCTGGAGGTACTTGGGACCTTCAGCATCACAGGCCAAGGTCGTTCTTAGCTGTCATAAGGACTATCTGAGGTGCTCTGGTTCCTGGTGATGTCCACATGCAAAGAAGGGTGGAGAAATGTGTTAAGCTCATGTGTATTACCAGTGGACATCCAGCCCTTCACCAGGTGGGAAAGGTTCTTTACAGGACAGAGCAGCTTTGACTTTCTGGCCTCAGACTGATCCTTCATTCTCAAGGAACATGAGTGAAGTGACAAGACAGGAAATATTCTAGGCTTTTTGCATTGGCACAGTTGTCCTCAAGAGGAGTTTCCAGTGGTCTCTGCCTTCAGCCTAAAACCGAGTGACTTGGGATGGCTGGACAAACTCTGAAGTTTTTGTGCTTTGTTTTCATTGCAGGTGGGAAGATGAGTCCAAAAATTACTACAGAGCTGCTGAAGCAACTGCGTCAAGTGATGAAGAGTCCCAAGTATGTTCAGGAGCCTGTCCAAGCTTACATAGTGCCCTCTGGAGATGCCCACCAGGTATGCATGGGTGGATTATGGAAATGAGTACAGTTTCCTTCTCTGAAAAAATCCCAAACCAAACCAAGCCAGGGAATCGTTTGTTCACTCTAATGGTTCTTTTTCTGGACTAATAGTAACCTTAGAAACATCATGTTGGAAAAAGTTTCTGGAGTCTCTTTAGGAGCTGGAGGTTTTTTATGCTCTTACACATCAGTGTGGATGTCCCACCAGCAGCTTCTCATCAGATTGTCTCTAGGGAGCTTGTGCTGCAACAAAAGCTTATCAGCACACTTGCTGTCTCCATCCGGGCTGTTGGGAAGAATGGATTTACGGGGGAGGGGCGGGGTGGAAGAGGCATTTTCTGGACTAATTTCTCCATTAGCACCTCCAGAGGAATGGTACTCTTAAGAGAGATGGTGAAGGATTGGTTGCAGAGTTTTCCCTTTGCTAGATCCAGTTCTTGCTGGAATTTGCTGCCTTATGCTAAAGCCCTTCAGATGCCAGGAAGAGGAGAGTTTGGAGAAGCAGGGAAGGAACAGTTTGCAAGGACACTTCCCTTTCAGTGCTGCTCTGCATCAGCTTGTTCTCTGCACTAAAGACTGGAGGGAAATCTGAGCCCAGGGTGGTAACTATGCTGTGTGCTGCTTCTGCTGTTAGGATTTTTGTAGTCCATTATGTGAATTGCTGAACTGCCTTTTATCTCCCCTACCTGCTCAATTGCTAGTTTTACTTTTGTCTGCTGTGTTAAGAGACTCAAGAACTGCCATGGTTTTTCCTTCTCAGCCGTTTTCAGGAAACAAAGGATCCGAAGCTTTCCTGGCTGACACCCAAAGCTCTCTTTTACCCCAGGGTGCACAACAGCAAAATGCAACTGAATCCGAACCTTTGCCCTCGACTTGGCACTGGGGTGAGCTGGGTCCAGACTTGCCTGTGCCCTGGGACCCTATGTGCAGCATCATGTTTCCTCCTGGGGAGATCCAAACTTGGGCAGGTAGAGGGAAGGCGTTTTCTGCAGCTGCTATTGTCTGCTGCATTCCAGCCTCAAGCTGCCTCTGTCCATATATAACTCCGGTTTCAATTCACTCGATGTTAAATGCTGTCATGTGAGTTGAAGAATGTGACCCTCAGGACTTCTGGGTTTTTCTCTCACTCTCTTTTCCTTGACAGAGTGCAGTTAAGCAGAGAACCCCATGTTGCTATTTCCTGCCAGGCGAGTTGGTCAGGTTTCTCTGCAGAAGGAATCTATCTGAATGGAAACGATTACTAAAAGCTGCTGATTCTGGCGCCTCCTGAATAGCTAATGCAGGATTTTGTCTGTGAGGTTTGGGAATTGGGGCAATTTTAGGTACTGGAGGAAACCTGTTGATCCCTGAACAGGCTTACAGATTCCAGGTAAATTGTGATTAGCTGAGATTTGTGACTTCCCTGTGTTTCAAGCAAGGGTTTGTTTCCTGTGTGCAATTAAGTACTACATAGCCCTACAGCCATATTTTGCTCTCAGGCAGCTCTCTCCATGACTCAGAAGACTGTGGTTTAATGATACCCAAGCTTTTCGTGGCTTGAGCCATTTCCTCCTCACAGTCCAAGATACTTACTGCTCTCTTTGCCTCTCTCAGCTGCCCCTGAAGTTGTCCTGGGATCCACATCAGAGAACTTGTCAGCAAAGAGGGGTTTTGCTCCCGTGGTGTTGATACAGGATTTAGGTTGAGGGAAGATTTATTCCCTTCTAGGTTGCAAAGGAACCTTTGGGTACAACTGAATTTGATATAACCCAATGCTGCAATTTGCTGACTAATTTCTCTTTGTAGCACTGGCAACGTTTGTGCTCTGTGATGCTTTTAATATTGTTTTCCTCCCAAGGCTTTGGTTATAATACTGCCAGGAGGCTCACCACCAGCTTTAGCCTTTGCTTTCCATGTTTACTTGTGTAAGGAGCTGACAGACTTGCCGAGCTGCTCACACACTGGCCCTGGCTTACCCAAGGCTGCTGATACCTTCGATTTGCGGCTCTTGCAGCCAGCCCAGAATGTTAACTGCTTGATTTTAGAAACTTATTGATGCTGGTGATAAATCAGAAAAAATGGTCTGTTTTCCTTGGGGACCTGGGTAGTTCAAAGGCTGGTGAGAAAGGAGGGCAGTCCTAGCCATAAGTGGGTGAAGTTCATACAAAGAGCCTCACTTGCTTTCCTGAGTGCCAGGTGGGTTTTGTGACTTGGAGGTGTTAAAGGATCATGAAGAGGTGAAATTCTTTTTGGGAATGAGGCACCAGAGTCCTCTCTGGTTCAGTTAAAAATACCTGTCTGAGCTTTTGGTGTGTTGCAATAGTAAATGCAAGATCTATTTTTATGTTGAGTCATCCAGTTTACATTGAATTAGGAGTTTCCCCATAGGGGAATATTCAGAGATTGAAGGAGCTTTTTTCTTAATGGGAGGGAATGATGTTTGGGTTAGAGCTTGTGTTTGGAGCCAGTCACAGTTTAACTGGGGCTGGCTTTCACCCCCAGGCCTTGACTCAGTGAAAACAAATTTGGTTGGATCTGGCTGGTCTTCCACACCAAGGAAGCACCTGCCCAACTCAGGGCCCCATGTTTGGGTTGGCAGAGATGCTGTCTTCTAATCAGGGCTGGCTCTGACACATGCTTGTTCTGAGGAATCAGCAGTTACAAAGCTCGAGGCAGCTTGTGCACAGGTTGCACTGACCTGTTCCAGATTTTACCAATGCACTTGGGTTTTTGGCAGTGAATGCCGACCTCCCTCCAAGCACACAGGAGTGCTTTTTCTTTTATGGCATCGGTGTCCTAGCTCTAAGGGCAGCAAGCTGCACTTTTTATTGCTGATCTTCGTTGATATAAGGTTAGAACAAACTTCAATGTGTTAATGGCCTACCATGCAGACACTGTTGATAAGAACCACTGATTTTTTTTAAAATTTTTTTTTAGTCCTTCCTGACTTAGCTGATTTTCTATGATACAGCCCCGGGTTTTGTCTGTGTGTCAGGGACTGACAGGTGTGGTGGAAAGCAGATGTTAAAAGGGCTGAGGAGGGACAGGTTGAAGGCTATCAGAGCTGCAAGAAAAGCCCCAGGGAAATACCTTTTTCTGACTGCTGTGGCCTGTACTTTGTGTGGCGTACACAGGTGTTCCTCTTGTAATTTTAGCTTGTGCAAAGCGTGGTCTCATCTTTGCACAGTGGGGGTTGCTGCATGGAACAGAACAGGTGGGTGTGCAAGAATTCAAACCGACAGATGAACGAACCATCTTCTCCTCAAATCCCTTATTGTCCCTTTTAAAGCCTATCTGCCTCACTGTAAACTCTTACAACATTCCTTGGATTTGTCTGTGAATGGGACAGCATGAGATTTCCTACTCAGTCAAGGTCTTTGTTAGTTCAGGTCGTCTTTTACCAGATATAAAACTGATAGACTTCTTTTTTTTCCTTGTAGACTTTTTTTTTAAACAAGTTATTTCACTGTTCTGTGCTGTTAATGCAGGTAGCTCAGTGTTAACCTTTCCTATGAATGTGACATCGGTTGTCTGCACAATTAAACCAGCTTGTAACCCCTGCTGTGTTGGTTAAGAGAAAGGCAGGAGAAATCACTGGTCTCATTTGAGATTTACTTAGTGATATCATCCACAATAGGATATTGCAGCATCCCCTTTAGGTGTTGGACCCTGGGAGATGGCGTCCCGGCTTTGAGCTGAGAAGTGTTGGAAAGGTGGAGTCATAGCAGTCAACAGGCTGAATAGTTGTTAGGAAATGTTGAAATGAGGAATCATCTGCAGTCTGGCATCATTCTGCCTTCATGTTATGTCCAGTTGCTGTGACTGTGAGACAAGCAGTGGGGAAACAGGTACTCGATTCTGTTCCCAGAACAGCTTTGTCCTCTCTTACCTGCTGCCTCTGTTATTTTAAAGACACTTAGTGGTAATGGTGTTACTGTGGTGGGCTGTGGTGGATCTGCCCTCCCAGCTAGAGGTGTGCAGAGGGCAGTCACCCCTTTGCAGGGTGGGTATCCACACTGGTCTCCTCCCCAGAGCTGCCAAGTGTATGTCACAGGTCTGTGGGGCTGGACAGGACGAGGCACAGGGAACTGGGCTGACTCAGAGATGAGGGCATATGTGTCTCAATACCCACCTTGTTTCAGCCAATCTTCACTAGTGATTGGATAAAATAAAGGATTGATTTGGTGTATATCCCAGGTATCTTCACAGACAATCAGAAGCAAAAGCTATTCAAGCAGATCCTCTTTTGGGCCATGGGTTTTGCTGTCTCAGGGGTCAGTTTCACAATGTTAGTGGTGAAGGTTGATAGCTGCTGCCTAGAGCAGCTCCCAGGGGAGGGGAGACATAGCTGTTCTGCAGGAGTTTGGACCATGATGTGCTTGGGAGCAGAACTAGTGTTGGTCCCAGGTGCTGTGATTTCTGTGTATTACTCCTGTGCATTGAACCCTCTGCCTTCATCACAACAGTGAAGAGTAACAAGTTTGAAGGGAGGATTTTCGAGCAATCAGGTGATTTAAAAATAGCCCTTGCCAGAGGCAGGGAAATGCAGTATCTCTCACAGCAGGAAATAAAAGCACCTGAGAATTGCGTTGTGATTTCTCAGCTCAGTCCACAAAATGTTTCTTTTGCCATAGCACAGATGGGGGCAGAGAAACCTTATGGGCAGAGAAACAGACTTTGGTTTCAGACCATTTGTAAGGTACAAATCCAGGGGTTTTGCAGCTCAAATGCTGGCGTTGTCAGCCTGGATTAAGCTGATCTGCTGAGTTGCGCTAGTTAATTAACAGGCCTACTCAGCAGTTCTGACCTCCCAACTTGCCAGAATGGGATACCATAAAAATGGTGTGTGGGTCGTTTCAAGGTATAGTTGTGCTTTTAACTTTGGCAGCTCCCGTGGATGTAAGGTTTCTGTGTATTCTCAAGCTTTTCCGTAACACTGGCAACAGAGGTGTCCACAAACAGGTTGTGTGATGGGTTTGGGATGAGGATGGACTAGTAGTCTTGATTCCCTCTCATCCCCCAAAGCATAGTGTGGTGGTTTCTGGTGTAGTTGGTTTTTGAGTATGCAAGGAAGAAGTGAGAGGGTCAGTGTCTAATTTTAAAAGGTTGTAAGGGGTAAAGTTTTTACATTTTTATCACCTTGATGATTTTCTTTCAATGTCACTGTTGTCTTAACATTAATGTTAAGTCCTAAAGGAATTCTTATAAATCCTAGTGAGGACTTTGCTGGAGATAGTGAATTTTAGATTTTATGCACAGATTACTTTGGTCTCCAAGATCAAGAGTTGCTTCTGGTTTCTCATCCTTTCACATTGCAGCTTCAAAGGCAGCATTTGTTTGTTGCCCAAAGGGGAGGCTGAGTGTGAAATAAACATCTGTAAAATCTGAAGCACTTTGGTGTTTACAGACATTTGTGGGAGAAAAGTGCTGCAGCTTTAGAAAAAAAACAGTTGGACATAAATACAGTATAATCACAGATGATTAAATGTTCCAGTGTAGTAGAGCTCAGGGTTTTTTAACTCCTTTCTTTCTCTCTGTGGTGTCCTTTAGAAGAAGTAGCTTATCAAAGTTTTTGTCATCAGCTGATTCCCCCCCCCNATTGCTGCCCTTTTTGTTTTGTAGAGCGAGTACATTGCACCCTGTGATTGCAGACGGGCATTCATATCGGGATTCGATGGCTCTGCAGGTACCTTTCCAGACCTTGGGTCCTTGCTAAAGTACATTAACTCTCCTGCAAAGAAGTAGTGTCATTCGTGGCGTAGAGGCTGGATGGAAAAGGAAACCTATGCAGCTTGTTTGGAATATTTTCTTCCCATTTCAGCATCTGCAGAACTATGTCTTGGCTACCCACTGGAATTATGTAATATCGGCGCAATAACAAGTTTTCAGAAAATGTTTGACCCCTGAATGAACCTCTCATAAAGTAAAATCCTGTTAACTCTTTAATGTGGTGCTTGTAACCGATGGGTATTTATTTTGATGTGCAGCCAGTGCTAACAGATTTTTACATTGCCTGTTTGGGTTGGGTGAATAGTAGATGGGCTTTAGCTAGGCCCTCTTTTTAAACAGAGCCAGGACCAAAACCACTGCATTTGGAAACAGAACACTGAGGAAAGTTTGCTTATCTTGCTGAGACAGGATGTTTTCTTGGCTGTAGGATAGGTCTATTTCAAAAGACCTGGTTTTTACCCTAGCTGTACCATAAGATCTGCAACTTAATCTGTAGGGTGATTGTTGGAAAGTCATTTTAGTCTGTTGAGGTCTTTCCTCCTACTCCAATTGTATATTGGTTTAACAGATACTGATACTTTTGTGTTTGGAGGGTCCATTGATCAGTTCCTATAAACTACTCTGGCACCTCACATGGAAGTTGATAAATCCAGGGCTGCAGGCTGCTGTTAATGGATAACATGAATCCTGTATTAATTTAATGCCTTCTATGTGGCTTCTTCATAACCTTCCTCTCTATTTTGGGTCCTTATTAGGTATTTGTAAGGTCTGCATTCCGAGCCTAAATCTTGGTGAATCAGTGAGTTGTCACACAGGGCCTCTCCTCGTGTCTCTTGCTTCATCTTTTCAGGCTGAAGCAGCTTAAATTGGGGTTTGTGTTGGGAGAGTTTCGTAGAAGACAAATTCATATTTAGAAACTGCTGATCTGGGCTTTGGTTTCTGGTGGCAGAGAGTATGGTTAAGGTGCACAGACTTGAAAGACTTGGATTCAGTTTCTGTTTTGCCTTGGTTGGGTTTTCTTGAATTGCCAAGGGCAAGGCAGCTAGAGTGCCTTGCAGAGATGTCACTGCCCCTCAGCTGCCTGCCAGCATCTCTCCATCTGGAGCCAGTGGAATGGGACAGACTGAAACCAGCTGAAGTTTATGTTCACATTTCCTGTTCAGCCATCTCTGCTAGAGCTGTAACATTTGGGAAAGGGGTGCAGCTGACAGCTGGGAACGATACCCATGTCTGCTAGCCCTGTAGCAGCTGTTGAAGCCCAGGCTTCCTCCCTGTAAGACGATGGGATGGAGTCCGGGAATGTACAGTATCTGTTACTGGGACAATGGCCATGTGGAGACCACAGTCTCTGTTACAGATGGTTTGGAAAGCCCCATTTACCCAGTTCCACTGGCTGGCTGAGATGCCTAATTTGAATTCATCTTAGGCAATCCATTAAGCTGAGTTCTTGTGCATACTTTGGAACATGATTTGGAAAGTCTTGATGCAGGGGAAACAGTATCTCTACTGAAACTGGACTAACAGTGAACAGTGAGCAGAGCTGCCTGTGGGGGAATCGGGGTGTATTGCAAACACTCCTGATGTCTGTGTCTCTGCATGGTGGCTGCCCACCTCCAAGTCACTGCATCTTTCTGCTTTCCTGCCTAGGTACTGCCATAGTAACTGAACAGCATGCAGCCATGTGGACAGATGGACGCTACTTCCTGCAAGCTGCACATCAAATGGATAACAACTGGACACTGATGAAAATGGGTATGCGGGAGGCTGGGATATGGCTCCACTGATAAGTGGAGAACAGTCACGACCTGTTTGGTCACTTCACTTGTGTTAAAGCTTGGGCTGTAGGGATGCCCCATCATGCAGGGACTTAGGGACATCTTGGTTATTCTGCTGCTCCTGCTTTAGTATCCTGGGCCCATTGATCCAGACATTCATTAGTAGATAGATCTCCTGGTTAGCTTGGACTTCTTGAGTGGTTTGGGAATGCTTCAGTATGACTTCTTTGAACCTCTTTTTTTTTTTTTTTTTTTTTTTTTTTTTTAAAAAAAACCACAAACTAACATGAAGGTCTGAAAGATACGCCGACACAGGAGGATTGGCTAGTGAGTGTCCTTCCAGAAGGCTCGAAGGTGGGAGTGGACCCTTTCATTATTCCAGCTGGTTGGTTTTTCGTTACTTTATACTCTGGGTTGGGCAACTAGGGTTTGCTTTCTTCTTTGTCTAGGCTGTTGGGTGATGGTATGTAGCTAACCACGTTTCAGCCCAAATAGGGTGGTGGGTTAAAGTGTTACCTAAAACAGAAATCCAACCTGTTTTGCATATGTATCACAAGAGCTCTACAGCAGCGCACTGATTCCAAAACACAAGGGATGAGAACTTCTGTCTGGGCTTGCAGTGACCTTACCTGAAAAGCAGGGTCCAGATCCACCTCCTTTTGTCTGTGCTGTGTCTTGTCACAGGCACTTCAGTACAAAGTCACTGAATGCCTTGGCTGACATGTGAGACAGAACACCCAGCCAAAACTCACACTGCTACTCCTGCTTGGTAGTCTTGGCACCCCTGCAGCTCTCCCTATAGGAAGCTAATCCCTGGAGAGGTACCTTTTTATATTGGATGAACATCTATCTACTTGTGCTTCAGACATGGGGCCCAATTGAAATGTAACTGGATGCAAAGAAAGAGATTTTCTTGATTAGGCTGTATGGAAGTCCATCTCATCTCTCATCTAGTTTAGATCTAGCATGGTTCTGCACTGGGGTAGAGGACACCCTTGTGGTAGCCTCTGGGGTGGCTTCTTCCAGTGTTCTCTGTCTCATAGCTGGAGCAGATCTTCAGCTCAAGCACAAAGGCTCCAGGGCTGCGAGGTTCTGTACCTGCTTCTGGCTGTAGGAGCTGCATTATATACAGTTATAATTGCAGTAGCTTTTGCTTTATTTTTTTAAGGGAATGGGAAGAAGGAGAAGCTGGAAGGAGGCAACTCAGAATCTTGAGTTTGCCCCTCTGAATGCGGCTGTCATTTAACAGTTCTTTAAAGAACTGTTTTCTTTAAAGCCATGATTTTTAACTCTTTTCCCTTTGACAGACCAGTGGAAGAGGATGTCCAAAGTCTTGAGAAGTGCTGGCCATGACCTTGTGCCTGTCAAAGAAAACCTGATCGATACAATCTGGACAGACTGCCCTGAGCGTCCCTGCAAGCCTCTCATAACACTTGACCTGAGTTACACAGGTGAGAAGCTTAACTCCCACTATGCAGGGACTGTCTACTGCCCTTATCCCCCTTTGCTTTTACAAAGTCGTGAGCAAAACAGTGCTGCAGCCCAATATGATCCACTATGAATAGATCAAGAAGGTGATCAGGCTTTAGCTGATGATCCCTTTGTCCTCAAAACTTAAAAGAACCATTTACTAGAGGCTAGATTACTTAAAACAAATCCATGAATGTCTGGAGGGCAGCTTGTTTGAGATAGTTCACATCAGTTATTAGAAGGGAGTGAGGCACATAAGCCAAACGGTGTGTTTTGGGTAGATCCAAAATCGAATGCTTTGGTCTGTGTTTATATCATCATCCCCAGTGAAGTTGGTGACTGTAGCTTTTCATATGGTGTTTTTCAGGGGTCAGCTGGAGAGACAAAATTGTAGCCCTCCGTTCAAAAATGGCTGAGAGGAAAGTCCTGTGGTTTGTGGTAACGGCCTTGGATGAAGTAGCATGTAAGTCTTTGCATCTGCCTTCTCATCTCTTCCTACAAGAGAAATGCCCTTTCTGCTTTGAAAGGAAGAACCCCACAAGGGTGTTAGGCTCTCATGACAGCCGGTGTGTTTGTTAGAGGTCAGTTGTATCAAGTGCAGTGGTGGTTACAGGTCACAAATAGTGAGCCTGTATTTTTACACTGCTTTATACACCAGTACAGCTCCTGAGTATTGGTCTCAGGAAATGCAGCAAATCACCACAGGGCAAAGGGAAAGGAAGGCTGTATATGAAGCCTGAGGGGGGGCGGGGAGTGGGGAAAAAGCCTGTGAGATTTTCTGTCTATGAAGTATCTTGATGCTGCCTCACCCTATGGGAAGATGGAGACTGTTTTCTGCTGGGCTGTAAACAAAGCAATGCAACATGTGGCTTTGTATACATAAGGCAAGGGTGGGGTACAGTGTGTTCACAGTAATCTTCCTAATTGCCATTTAAAGTCAATTTCTACCTCTACAGTGTTTTGCAGATGCTTTGATTAAAACAATTAAGTCAGGGCTCAACTTGTATTTCCAAATAATTTGAACCCAGGGTCCCACTAGAGGGTCCCCTCTGTGTTTGAGGCCCCAGGATGACAAGGTCTCCACACCCTGGCTCCCAGCCCAGTGCGTAGGAAGGGAGGATGGCCAGAAACAGCAGTGGTTCCTCCAGGACTGTTGTTACTAGTGCTGTGTATCCTTTGTGTAGAAATCACCAGTGTGCAGACTGCTGTGGTGCAGGCAGGGTGTGAGTACTGCTAATGCCTGTGCCCTGTGTGTGATCTGAAAAGGTAGTAATGAAAGCACTGTGTTCCTAGTTCCAGTACTGCCAATGCAACATCTCTGGTGTGGGAGAAGCCAGCTTGCTGAGGTCTGTGGGCTCTCCTGGATCTGGGACACTGAGCTTGTTTCATGAAAGAAATACTTCTGAGAGTGGAGATATGACTCCTCCCTGGGGAGGAGGCCTGCGTGAGCAGAGCTTGTGTCTCTCACCTTTTCAGGCACATCTCCAATTAAATTAATGATAAATTGGTGCCCTGAGGTGGTTTCAGATTAAATGTCTCCAGCAAAGCCAAGCTTGGTTATGAATCAAGGATTTTAAGATGGACTAGAGGAGGTCATGTGAGGAGCTTATTAAGGAGTGCCTGGTTGATTTCCTATTCTAAAGGGGGAAGAGGGAGCAGTTGTCTGTATTTGTATCTAATTCAGGTCACTTTATTATAAAGTCCAGACAGGTTTCTGAGGACAGAGAGATTGCTACAGAGGAGGCTGTTGCCTCCATACTGCATGGAGAGTTGGCTGAGTGAAGAAGTTTGTACCCATGCAGTAACAGTTCTTTGTGGCTCTTTCCTGCTTTTGAGTGACCTACTCCTTCCCTGGGGAGAATCAAACTGTATTTTTACTTAAGTGGCAGAATTTGCGCAGTTTGATGAATACAGTGTTGGGTTGTGATTTAGGACATGTGGGTTCTTTTTCCAGCTGTCCTGCTGGCTGGCTTTATTGCCTTGCATAACTCATTTCAGCTAATTGGTTACCCTGGGGTTTTTATTTGCCCCTGAAATCTGAAGTTTGGAGATGCTGAACATCTACTTCCCCTCTTGAATTTGCCTGGAGTTGTAAGGGATAAAATTACTGGGAAATAAACTCCAAGATTGTGTAGTCTGAACCTGAGATGTAGGCACCCAAATGAGAGGCCTTTTTGGAATATTTTAGTCCTGCCTATTGTGTCTCCCTCTTCCCTCAAGCATCAAAAGGATTGGAATGAAATGATTCCTTGTGACTTTGAAGTCTTCTGGCTGTTGAAGTGAGCTTTTATTGCATTACACAGATCAGAAAGGGCAAAGACTACATGTTTTTACACGGGTCCTTATCTTTTTTTTTTTTCCTGTACCTGCTTGCTTCCAAGCCAGCCCTCCTCTAGAAGTTAAACCCGTTTCCTTGCCCGATGGGTGTTTAAACTGCAGTTGTGGTGCCATCTCCTGGCAAAAGGTTAGGATTGCTGGAAAAGCGACAGGACATGGGACAGCTGGGTGGGAGGCCGCACCCACGGCCTGCATCCGTGACAACTCATTGCTTGACTGTGTTTTGCTGGGATTATTTTTGGCTTTCTCTGATGTTGCGAAAGATGAACCAGGACTGTGATTCTTGGCGTTCTTATTTTCCAGGGCTTTTCAACCTCCGAGGCTCTGATGTTGAGTACAATCCTGTGTTTTTTGCCTACGCCGTCATAGGAATGAACACAATCAGGTGCTTGTATTCCCCTCTTCTGCCCTCCAAGATGCCTTTTTCTGTGGGAGAACTGTTTTTAGCAAAGCATTTGTCTTTTTAAAACGCCTACGCTCCGGCGCTTTAATGTCCCTTCTAAGCAGTTTTGTCTTCAAAGTTAGTTGCTCTCTTCCCCTGATCAGAGCTGGAGAGGCAGCCAAGAGCTCTGCTGCTCTCCTCAGCACCATGACTGATTGATGGGTGACCTTGGGCAGGATGGCTGACCCCTCTGACTGTCACTGACATAGCATGGAGAGCCTTCAGAACCCTGGGTGACGTGTGTAAGAGCCAGCACTTGCCTGGACATTGGGAAAATTTTCTCTAATTACTGATGAGCCACTTCAAATCTACAGGGATTGTATAGAAAACTTTCAGGGTTGGTTTATGACAGAAGGTTTCTTTCCTATGACTGTCCCATATAACGAGCCTCAGCAGCATAAGTCTTTTAGAGGCATCTCCAAGCTGCTAGTTAGATATACCTGACATAAAGCATGGTTGGGTGAGTACAGGTTGTGTGTGAAGGTTGAGCTCAACTTTCCAATTCAGTGAAAGCAAGACCAGTGTGGTAGTTAGAAGAATGGTAGCTTTTCCATTAGCTGTCATTTGACTCTGTTACTCTCTCCTGCTTGAAGTGCAGTCATGGGATGCAGCTGTTTTGAATGTATCATGCAAACAAAAATTCTGCCACCTCCTTTCCTGTCAGCAAGGCGGTACTTATTAATTTCAGAGGAGGATTTAAGATGTGTGAAGGCCAGTGGTTAAAATAAAGAAAAAAAAAAAAAGAACCAAGTATAGCACATAATTAACAAACTCGTTTTCCCTGAAATGTCACCAGATTGGTTGGTGTAAAGGAGGGAAAGAGAAACCACTGTCACATGTGGTCCCACCTATGTGCTCTGTCTGTTTCTCAGGCTTTTCATCGATGGTGACCGGATGATGGACCCAGCTGTGAGGGAGCACTTACAGCTTGACTCCACCCTGGAGCCTGAGTTTAAAATCCAGGTGATGCCCTATGGGTCTATCTTGTCAGAGCTGCAAGCAGTTGGTGTAAGTCTTGCACCCAAGGAGAAAGTGTGGATCAGTGACAAAGCCAGCTATGCTCTGACTGAAGCTATTCCCAAGGTTAGTGGCCCTTCCAAGGGAAAATACTTTTCTCCTCTCTGCTAAGTGTGGTCAGGAACAGTGTTAATGAGGAAAGCTGGCCTCAGCTTTGCCTTCGCAAAGGATGATGCAGGCTGGAGTTTGTGCAGAAGGGATCTAGCCACATTGAGTTATCGAAGGGTTGTTAATCCTGGGGTTGCTCTCGCTGGAACTGCCCTTCCAACTCACTAAGCCGATTTGCCCAAAGAATTGTCAGCTTAAGATAAGACAAGTACAGTGAGAGAGGGGAGGGAGAGGGAACAGGGTGAACTCGGGTTGCTGTGACCATGGCTGCAGCATATGTGTCTTATGGAGAGCAGCAGTAAGAGCTGGAGACAAGCAGGGAAGTTGTGCAGGACTTTTGGGAGGGGATGTTTGGCTTTATCATAGTGTTTGAAGATGGTTCTCCTTATTTATTTCAGTAGCTTGGGTATATCAGGCAATATGTGATGTGTTGTACCGAAGACAGGAGGGACAGAGTAAGAGTTGTTGCAGCAGGGAACTTTCTGAGGACAACGATAACCTGCAGGCATTGGTTCTCCATGCAGTGAGGGCATCTGCTGAGGGGCAGTTGTAGCATCAGATTAATTTCTGTACAGCTGTGATTGCTGTATCTTACTCTTGTACTTGGCTGTCTGGGAGTCCTGCAGTCGATCTGATATTCCAATGGTTGTGAAGGGAGACACTTGGGGAAGGACACAGCAGCAACTATGGACAAATAAGTTTCCGTGTGTCTTGTGTAGAAGAGCTTCCTTGGAAGACCAGGCCCACTGAACAGAATGCGTGCCTGTGCTGGAGTATTAAACAATCCAGGCTTCTCACCTGAGAATCACAGGGCTGGCTGAGATGAAAGGAATCCTGAAGTAAATATAGTATAGTAAAAAGAAGTGTTTGGCTGCATGTCTGTGTTCACCCACCACCAGGTTTCTGATATCTCCTGTCTGTTTCATGTACTGTATATTTGTGCTGTAGATGTGTGTATGATACCTGTATGAGCTAACCCATGGGCCCTTGATGGCTTTTTCTGTATCCAAAAATTTTAAGAGTTTAATATCTGTCAAAAGACAAAATCCCAAGAGCAGAGTCTGTTTGTGTATCCCCAGGCTGCCACAGTTCGATACCAGCACAAATTTCTGCTTAAACTCTCCAGTTTTCATGGCCAAAATAGCAGTTAGCTCTGTTGTCCATGCAGTTTTAAAAACATGATGTATAAATGAGCAAGATAGTGGGTGTGTGTCTCCCAGTCTCCCCTTCCCAGGATTAAATCTTCTGACACCATCAATCCATTTTTTAGGTGCAAATGGCTTCATAATACGGAATACTGATATTTTGCCCAGAAAGCATAGTCTATGGAGCATTCAGGATAAATTGTTGTTGCTCTTTTTACTTCATAGTAGAATACCCCTTGCTGTAGTTGGACTCAGTCGACTATCCCCAGTTTGGGTAAGTTGCTGTAGATGATTTACACAGAGCATCCATATGAAGAAGTAAAACAGGTCTGGCCTAGATTAAGGAACATAACGAGTTGTAGTGACATTATTTACCCCTTTAGCACTGGAGGTTTTGGCTGATACTGAGTCATTACAGCGCTACGTGTTCTCTGTATGTAATGGTAGAGGCTCTGCCTCAAGGAGCTGTGGGCAGTAGAAAGGAGAAGAGGAAGGACTGAAGTGTCTTGATTTTAAAAAAACCCAAAACAGCTACTGAAAGAGCCAAAAGTTTCCCAGTTTTTCATGCTGTGTGGTTTTTTTCTAGCTCAACACCACTTTAAACTAAGTGAGCACTGGTCTGGGGTGCTTTGAAGAACCCCAGTGCTGGAAGTCTGTGTACTACCTGTCTCCATCAAAGCCAAATATTGACATTGGCTAAAATCCAGTCTGTTATTAAACATGGATCTGTAAACCCTTTATAGGTTTGCCTTACAGCTGCATGTAAATATGCTTTTCACAGAAGATTAGTAGAACCTACCAGTATCTGTAAAATGCAAACTAAGAATCTAGTGGTTGAGAATTTTTTTCCTGACTGATAAAATGACATTCCTGACTTCACCACAGCCAGCAACTAAGTGCCACACAGCTGCTTGCTCACTTTTCCCTGGTAGGATGGAGGAACGATTTGGAAAAGTAAAAGTGAGAAAACTCATGCGTTGAGATAAAGACAGTTCAATAGTTAAAGCTGAAGCTGCAGCACACAAGCAAAGCAAAACCAGGAATTCATTCCCCACTGCCCCTGGGCAGGCAGGTGTTCAGTCATCTGGGAAAGCAGGGCTCCGTTTTGTGTAATGGATACTTGGGAAGACAATAACCATAAATCTGAACAGTTCCCCTTTCATTTTTCTTCCCCCAGCTTTATATGCTGAGCATGGTGTCATATGGTGTGGAATATCCCTTTGGTTGGCTTGGGTCAGCTGTCCTGGCTGCGTCCCCTCCCAACTCCTTGTGCACCCCAGCCTACACTGCTCAGCAGTAACGAAACCATCCCTGTGTTATCAGCACTGTTTTCAGCACAAATCCAAACCACAGCCCCATACTAGCTGCTGTAAAGAAAATTAACTCGTTCCCAGCCAAAACCAGCACACTGACTTTCTTGTGGCTTCTTCAGCAATTCAGTTTCTGCACTATGTAGTGAATTGTCTTGCTATTTTAAAGAATTTGCAATCTGTAAGCCTGTAGAATTTGTGTGAAGTCTGTCTTTGCTGAACATCTAGCAGGCCTTTCCCGTTAATATTAGTGGTGTTTGTGTGCTAGTGCGGTGAAACCAGGGGAACATCCTGCTTGGGCTGTGTTCATGTAGGGGCTCATCCCATCTCCTGATATATAGAATAGGTAGAGCATGGAACTGTGGGGCAAAAGACTGCATTTTTAGTTCTTCTGATGCTGAGTGTGACAAGGCTTGAGCAAGTCACCTCAGTTGGTGAATTTCTGAAGACATGCTCAGAACCAGCCGAGCATTCCTGCTAATCAAAGGACAGCTGATGGGGACATGCACAGTAGTAAGGGATCTGTTGCTAGTTCTTAATGCAGGGCCACCCCATCCATGCACAGGAGTCTCTTAACTGCTGATGTAAACTCTTTCCAGAAGTGGACAGCATGTAACACTCAGCTTTTCAAAGGCCTTTCATGTTTCTTGGGCCCTTGATGTGTTTGTTAGAACTGTTGATTACTAGAAGTGGTGAATGCTCAGTGCTGGAGGAGCCCAAGCCCTGGGGGGACCCTCCAGGTTCAACTCCAATGCATGGTACCTGAACTGGGTACCTTTTACGCCCTGCTACTTGAGGGTGTCAATAAGGTAACAGGTCAAGGTGACATTTTAAGGTCTCTTTGCACAGCCTGAACTCCATCAGAGTCCCTGGGATTAGTGATTCTTATTGTCTGTTTCTGGGCCTTTAGTACACATGTGATTCTGTGATCAGCAAGAGAGAAACCATGGCTCAAATATTAATTTTATATATATATACATACACATATACACATACCTCCCATATGTTTATACACACACATACATATATATGTGTGTACATATGCTTATGGTATTTAGGATATGCAAACCTTCACGTTGCTTCATGACAAGCTGTTGGCCCTTTAGATCCTTGTATTTCCCTGCGGCTGTTCTTCTGGTCAGGGACTGTTTCTCCTCTTTATTCCCAGTATCTCACAGTGCTGAAGCTTGAAAGAGACTGAATTGTGGTCAGGCTGAGTTATTAAACCTGTGAGATTATGTAGTCTGAGTAATCCACAAGTAATCCCTGTCCTTCTGCTGCAGGCTTACCGATACCTCACCCCGTATACCCCCATCTGCATTGCAAAAGCTGTGAAGAATGGATCAGAAACAGAAGGCATGAGAAAAGCACATGTAAGTGAACCCTTGAGAGCCTCTTGGCACAAGGCAAGAGTTTTTCTTTATGTTTAGGGAAAGAAATTATATTTTTCTTTCAGTTTTAGTGTTTTGGATTAAAAAACCACAAATAATAGTTCAGATGGCACGATAAAAATGGTTTCCTATCAGACATTTACTGCTGTTGAAGCAATTTTTTGCTTGTTTAGCATTCCCTTTGAGCAAAGAACAACATTTTCAGTAGCGTGAGGAACCAGCCGTGTTCTGTTGGAAGTCTGCACAGTCTTGAGAAGTGTTGTTTATAGAGTATGGGCTCTCAAAGGGATGTTCTCTTCCCCTTTGCTAGTGCTGTTGTCTTTCTCTATGGAGTCTTCAGATTGTTATTACTTGAATAAACACAGCCTAAAGAACACAGAAATTCTGTGACACATGGTGCAAAACACAGTCCAAGATGTTCAGAAGAAGCCAGTGTCCTCAAAGCACTCTCTTCTTGTGTCATCATTATGATGCTCTGTAAATGAGCCAGATTTCCCAGGAAGCTTCACATTTTCAAGCAAAGAAGCACCCTGTGGAAGAGGTTCATGGCGGTGCTGAAGTTTTCTCTTGTTTATTTCCTGTTAATTTTCAAGCACCATTTTTCACAGGAGAAATGTGCCCATTAAAGCAGGGCTGGCAATTCTGGGCTTCCTAATGTCTTGGAAACTACTACTCTCTATTTCAATGTTTATTATTTTTCCCTTTAAGGGGGAATAAAAATACTTGCACTGAGCAGAGACACTTTGTCACCTGCCACCTGAGGACAAAATTATGCCTTGCTCTGGTACATGTTTCTCCTGCTTCTTGTCCTTGGATGCTATAAGCATGTAGAAAAAAGGAAGAAAATGGAGTCATCAGGCTAGAGAGATGCCGGAAGCTGTGTCAGAGACTGTGTTGTGCTCGTGTGCCTGAAGGTCATTTTCCATGTCACATATCCAGATGTGTTGTGCAGTTACTTTCCACGATGTGAAATGAAAAATCTTGTGTGTTGAAGCAAAAGAGATTTGAAAGTCATGTGTGGGACAAAGCCAGTGTTTGCTGAGTTCTTGGTAATTCTTCACAGTAAGGTACTTCCCAACAGTAAATAATTATTAATGCTTATTTAATTGTCCAGATACATTTCCAGTGCCTGGATTAATTACAGGATGCAGAACCTGGAAAGACCTCTTAAATAATCTTAGTTTGCCTTTCTGAAACTTGCAAGTTGAATTGTTCTGTATCATAAATTGAAGCTTGATGAATCTTTTTTTTTCTCTGAATTCCCTTTTCTTGTCTCTATTCTAACATAGATTAAAGACGCTGTTGCCCTGTGTGAGCTCTTTAACTGGCTGGAGAAAGAGGTAGTGTATTTCTTTTAACTTGGAGATTGTATTGCTATGTAAAAGTCTTCCTTAGCATAATTTTTTTAATAATCTTCATAGTGCCTTTGCTAAAAGTGAGGAAATGCTAGAGGTTTTACCTGTCATTGGGGGTGGGGAGGGTGGGCAGGATTTCAATAATGCTTCCATCCAAGGCTGAATTAATTTTTTTAAAACATACTGCTACCATCATTTCACACAGACCAAAGCCAGAGTAGCTGAGAAATTACCTGCACAAATACTGTCTTCTGGTTTGGTAAAGTAAATCCTGAAATAATAGCTAGTTTTGCTTAACACTTTGGAATTCTCATGATAGTGTTTTCTGGCAGTATGGACACACTTGTTGTCTGTGAGTGGACAGGTGAAGTCATGCCCATGGGCAGGAAAAATGCAATAACGAAAAACTAGCTGTGTTTGCTCAGAGCACAGAGTGCCAGGTGTTACACAGCACCTTCCTAAGCTGTGCTCCTTCTGTGCTACTGCATGTCTGAGTCCATTGACTTTACCTATGGAGATGACACAGACTTCCAGAAGGTGCCTTTTTACATGTCTGAGTATCTCAGGAAAGCTGCCTCTGTGGTTATGAGACCTAGCTTTTGCTCCCCTCTGCCTGCCGTCCAGTCCTGGAGAAGTTGTGTCACAGATTTTAATTCATCAAATGCCTAAACTGAAATTTAACATCCTTTGTTTTTACTGCAACTACTTCCATTTCTGATTTAAAAGCATAAAAATTCTGTTAATACCATGGGCGGTTGGAGACAACAGTTTAAATGTAGCGTAACCTGTCTGTGAAGAGATGTTGCCTTGTGAAATATTACTTCTGCACATATCTGAGTGAAATTAATACTGCACTAACTGCTCCCTAGTCAGGCTTCAGCAATCCTGCTGTAGCAGTTTCTGCTTCCTGTTTGAGGTCCCTTCCAACCAATATTGCTGTATTATATAAGCACATATTGTGTTTGTTATTACTTGAGGAATAAGGACAGAAAACCTGTAAAGAGGCCACTTCAAGAATGGCATCCATAATGCACAGGCAAGACCTGGTGCTTAAGCATATAGCATTTTCTTTGCTTGTGGTGTAGTAATTCAGCCTTTGTCTTTGTCCACTAGGTTCCAAAGGGAACAGTGACAGAAATAATTGCTGCAGACAAAGCAGAGGCATTTCGCAGGTAAAAAGTAAATCCCTTGTCAGGATATCTTCTGTGTGGTGCTTTATCCCTTGTTTTTATTTATCCTTTAGAAATCCAGCTCACTTGCAGATAAATCTTACCTGAGGACAAAGAATTACTACAGGATTTCTTTGAAAGAATTGGGGAAAATGTGGGTGTCTTAAGAGACGCAATTCCGAACTCATTTCCGTTTGAGATAGCAGTGAGGAGTGCTTTGGCATGGGGGGCTGGACTAGATGATCTTTTGAGGTCCCTTCCAACTCCTAAACATTCTGTGATTCTGTGAGTGCTGCAGGTTAGGACACTTAAATTCAAGACAGTTGCTTTCTTACCACAAATGAGGTGTTGTAAGAGTTAGATTTCCTCTTCTGTTGGACAGTGAACACCATCTGTATTTGGAGATGCTCCTATGTGTACATCCACAGAACCTCTAAAAATGCCTTTGAATAAATAAGAAAGAAGAAATTTTTCAGGACATCTCCAGGTGGTGAATTTTCTGCTTGTAAGGCAGGGTAGAGATGAAAGGTAGTTTTTCACATGGTTGGGAAGATAGGGATTGGATCTGTACAATTCTTCTACCCAAGTGTGCTTGCCCAGATGGCTTTCAGGGCTAAGGGGAAGGCTGAGGTGATATGGAATTGAAGATGGGACACTCCAGGTGCCTGGTGTGCTCCTCTCACTTGTGCTGTAGTGATCACAATCTTCTTTTTCAGCCAACAGAAAGACTTTGTTGAATTGAGTTTTGCTACCATCTCAAGCACGGGTCCAAATGGAGCCATCATTCACTACAAGTAAGAGAAACACAGCTTCTCCTTTCATTCTTCAGCAAACACAGTTGGAATGGGCTGTCTAGCTTCTTTGTGGAGTCACAACAGAGTACTCCAGGGAGAGGCAGTCACTGTTGATTGCTGTCTTGCTTTATTCTGCCAGAGTCTCCACACTTACTAAATAAAAGTCCCTCCCTGCTGGCAGCATGCATGTGTTACAGTGCTGATCTGCTGCAGAAGATCAGGGGCCACAGAAAAGGGCTATTTTGGGGGTAGAAGTCTGGGAAGGACACGCGTGAAGTGCAGACTGTTCTGAAATGTGTCCAGGAACAGATGTTGAGGGTTTTGCTGGAAGCAACAAAGCAATTCTCTGTACTGTAGTGCTATTTACTGTTGACAAATACACTCAGTATGTTCTCTGGCTCAGCATGTGTGAGATTTCCATCACTGCTACAAGAAATCAGAGCTGACACATCTAAGTTTGCTCTTAATATAGTTTCTGTACTGCAGATACTGTCTGGAAACCTTTAAACTGTGGAACAAAAATCTTTGTGTTTAATTGAACAGGCCTGTTCCTGAGACCAACAGAACACTGTCTGTGAATGAGATCTACCTCCTGGACTCAGGAGCACAGTACAAGTGAGTGGGATGAATGGTGCTGAACTGCTGTTTTCTGCTCCCAGTAAACACCTGCTGTGTCATCTTGCAGTTGCTGTAGCAGGGGTGGTGTAGTGTTGAGCGGGGTGCTGTTTCACAGACAGCCTGCTCATGGTATCCCCTCTGGAGGGAGTTTGTGGGATTCTGGATGTAGTCAAGTGCGTCAGTGGGTGTCTGATCTGTGGCAGGTGGCTCTGAGTGAGGCTCAGGAGAGCAGACCAGAGCTTCAGACAAGCTTTGTCTGAGGGAAGAGATCTAAAAGTGCAGTCCATTACCACTGTGCACTTTTGTGTCTGTTGCAGCTCTGTTCACCTTTCACGTCGGTGTTAGAGCTGCAGGAGCAGGCCTGACTGCCACGTTTATCCCCTGGTTACCCCATCCTGGAGCTGCCCTGCCACCATGTAGGCAGGTTTGACTGGTGTTGAGGTCAGAACAAGGTAGGGAAAGGAGCAGGACAACACTGCCCCGTGGTGTTCCCTGCATTTCCAGAGAGAGACTCAGAGGCAGGGTTTCTGGTCCCAGTGGCTTGGGTCTCAGGTATGTTTTCAGGAAGGCGTCATTTCTGTTGACTCACTCTGCTGTTTTGACAGTGACAATCAGTGGCCCCGGTCTCTGCAGCTGTTTGCTGTGGGACTCTTAACTCCATGGAAAATGAAAGAAGTAATGTTTTTAACCAATGTAAATAGATGAGAAGTGGCTTGTTCAGAAAGATACAGAATGGACCTGGCTGCTCCTTTGAGAGGAGCTTTTGTCTTTAGAGCTGTGCCCTTTTTGTTGTGTCAGTCAGGAAGAGCTTTGAAAAGTAACCATACAGACATCCTTTGATAAGACTTTTACAAGGAGATCTTTTTTTCCTCCCCTCTGTTGGCCTAATTAACGGTTTCCTTAGTGCCACTAGGAAAAACAGCCCTTTGAATACAATGTAAGCTGGACATCACTAGCACTTACCGCAGCTTTGTGACAGGGATGCTCCACTTGTCCCTGCTGAGAAGTTAAATCCTGAATTGCTTTTGACCATGGCCTGTTCATGCTGGGGAAAAGTGTAGGCACAGGAGTGAGTGATTCAAAGGGAATTCGTTACTTTAAAAGCCTCTGTGTTTTTGACAGCAGGCTCAAAATTATATTTGTACAAGGGACTTAGAGACTGACATCTCAGGCTGGCCCTTATCCAATTGCTGGGTAACTTCTAGAAATCTTAGGACAAGGCATCCTGAGGATGAAAGGGAGGCTACACCCCTTCAACTTCCCATCCATGAGCTGGCAGCTGTCATTTGTGCACAAGTACATATATTGTTCAGCTGCAAATGAGTAGCTATGTAATCTTCCATACCAATAGTCTAAATTTGGCCTTCTGTGTTCTGTTCTCAATGGGCAGGTACCAGCTGCTAAACCTCAAATTAGCATCATCTTCATGAGTGGTTTGGATTCCAATTTGTGAGGAACTTTGGGATGCTTGTGGATGGAAGATAATATTTTGAATTGTAAATCATTATTGCTACATCTGGAATATGTGTGCTGAGGAATTTTTGAGATTAGGAACTGTACATCATCAGTCTTGTGCAGCACAGAGCAGATGATTTTACCCAATTAGTTTGGTTAGTTTGCTGCAGGGACTGGGTTTTCTTGTGCATTCTCACTTTAATCTTCCTTTTCCCCCATCCCATTGCTTCCTGCATTTTTATTTGCCTTGGGAAGAGATGGTACAACAGATGTGACCAGGACAATGCATTTTGGCACACCATCAGCCTATGAAAAGGTGAGGCAGCATCTCAATGTGGTTTGTTATCTGAGCTTTATTAGTAGAGATACTTAAAAAAGTTAGTAATGTGCCCTATTGCTAAGTAGTCCAAGTGCTCCATGAAGTATAATTTATTTGATAACATGAGGCAGCTTTTTGATAAAGACTGAAAAGGAAGCTGTCAGACTTGGGGTTCCAAAATAGAAACTAAGTGATTTAGAGAACGATACGTTTCTGTTTAAAATGCACACCTCTCATCTGCGAAGTAACGTCGCCTCTAAGAAGTAATAAATCCCTGGGCTGAGGATAAACATCACTAGCTTGTCCAACATGGGGGCTAGGGGGGGTTAATTTAGTGCCATGTTCAGTTTCTCATGCAAGGCTGCAGTAGTGTTTTGTGTCTAGTGTACCATATAAAAAACAGTTGCAGACTTATCTGAGAAGGTCTGTGTGGGACATTCAGCAATATAATTCTGTTTATTTGAAATTGCTTCTTTAATTAAAACTAATTTCATTGTTATAGCTCACTCAGTGATGAAAATATGCTGTAGGGTATACTCAGAAAGTAAAACACAGAGAAAATCAGTCATGTAGTGACCTACATGACTGTAGGTGAATGCTGCTACTAAACCTGCAATCTAAGTTTGTGAAACCCTCTCCTTAAATAGCAAAGAAAGATCTTCAGAGTAATTTAAACTCTTTCTCCTTGTGGTTTGCTTTGGTATTGCCTGCCATAGAGAGTATGAGCAAGTCTTTCCAGATCCTCTATAGTTTGCTATAAGATGCTAAGTTTTTCTTCTCCCCATTTACTTATGGCACATGTTTCTCTGACAGGAATGCTTCACCTATGTCCTGAAGGGACATATAGCTGTGAGTGCAGCCATCTTCCCAAACGGAACCAAAGGTATGTTGGTGAGTTGGAGTGTTTTGTCCACTGAAGAACTTGTAAGTGCTTGACAGGTCCAGATGCATTAGGCAGATGATGACGTAACTCTCTTGTGTCTGTTTCCATCACAACATTTTGGATTCTGGATTACTGATTCAGCATCAATCAGTGCTGAAAATTCTGAGGGGAAAGCCTGAAGGATGTTCAAAGTGCTCTGTTTCTAGGGTGGTAGGGACTTTGATCAGTCAGTTGCCCTCTAACACATCTGTGGCCTTTCTGTGCTTGGAGGTTGTTTTCATGCTTTGCTCATGGCCCTGTCGAAGCAAGGTGTCACTTTTCAGCTTAAAAAGGACTGGCTAGTTCTTTTCCAGTTGATGTGGATTCTTTTTTATCAGTGAGCAGCGTGGGAAAATGACACACAAAGGAGCTGACTTGATTTTGTGGAGGAGCATCTGTGACATCCATTCACTCGTGGTGAATCTGTTGCAGAGCATTTTTCTCTCTGTTCAGACACCTTACACAAAGATGCCCCATTTTAGAGTTTTCTCTAGTTTACAGTCTTGGGTAGGTGAGGAAGCAGTTGTGTAGCAGGAGAAATTCCAACTGAAATTGGAGGGTATCTGAACTTGAACACGGGGGCTTGGTGTTCATATGTAGGTAACAGAAATTCTTTGTGTTCTGGTCGAAACAATCTGAAGTGACTGGTGATCCAGGCTAGAAATCTGGCTGATGAGTTCACCAGAAAATTTGGCAGGCCTTATACTTTGAGTTCACTTGGTGCAGCTACCTTAAGAAAGGTACTGAATTCTCTGTGGGACATTTAACCACTAGATTATTTCCTGAAAACCCCAGTGGGGAAAGCAGCAGTGCAATGCTTCTGTTACAGGCCATCTTCTGAAGAGTTGTGTAACAGGAGAGGGAGAGAGAGGGGCTTTTTGGTCTAGAAAGGGCTTGAATGTCAGACTTGCCAAATCTGCCTTGTAACTTCTAACAGTCCAGTGTCTTGCTTACCCTTGGTGGGGTTGTTTTGAGGTGTTGGTGGTTGGTTGGTGGGGTTTTGCATATTTTCCAGGTTTGAGCCTTCAGTGTGATTCTCAGGATCTCTGAGGGAGCCTGATTTGATCATTCTCTCCATGTCTGTCTCTTCTCCTTGGCCTCCAGGTCACCTTCTGGATTCCTTTGCCCGCTCTGCCTTGTGGGACTCTGGTTTGGATTACCTGCATGGGACAGGACATGGAGTTGGCTCTTTCCTAAATGTACACGAGGGTCCTTGCGGCATTAGCTACAAAACCTTTGCAGATGAGCCCTTGGAGGCTGGCATGATCGTCTCTGATGGTATTTGGCATTGGCAACTCTTGCTGGGGGAGATTACTGCTCTTTAAGATGCAGAGGGAATAAATCTGACAGTGCTGTAAAGGAAAGGTGGGATCATAAGCACAGTTCCTCCTTCCTCTGTTATTTTAATTGTCATTTAGGCTCTCTCAGTAAAGATTCTGATTTTAGCTCTTTTGCCTTCTGTAAAGCAACTTTGCAGTCAGGTGCTGCAGACCTGCTTCCTGCTCTCTACAGTGCAAACATCAGCAGAGCTGTGCTGCTGACCAGCCCAGCTCTGATGTGCTGCCTCCTGTCCTGCAGTGGAAGAGCTGGCTACAGTGCAAGAGGGACACCAAGCTTACAGGAGCTAATCCTGTCTTTGCTATGAGCTATTTGAGGCAGCTGTTAAATCTTTACATCCCTTATTCTTCCAGTAGTAAATTAACAGCCTGCTGGGTTTTGCTGAGAGACTTACTTTCCTTCAGGGCTACAAAGTCCTCTCAGAGTCAGGGGAGCACTCTCTGTGTTTTGAGGAAGGGGTTTTCTGCCTACCTTTCACAGAGACATGAATATTTTCAGAGTTTCTCGTATTTGGAATGCATGTACACTGCTCTCTCTTGTCTTGGAAGGAGACTCTCTGAGCTGGAGGGCTGTCTGTCTTGTTTCTCCTGTCTTTGAGAACTTTTGCTGTCATCTTGCGTGGAGCTTCTGTGCATTTTAAGTAGAGTAAGAAATTTGTTTGCCTCTGTGGATGCCTGATGTCAGGATTGCTTAGTGACTTCCGTGGACTGACACTGCGGAGGGGAAGTTTGGCCGTAGGGAATAAGTATTTGCACAGTGCAGCTCTGTGGCTTAGTTAATTACTGTCTGTTTCTGCAGAACCTGGGTATTATGAAGATGGGTCCTTTGGGATCCGAATAGAAAATGTTGTCCTCGTGATCCCTGCTGAAACCAAGGTGAATGATCCTCTCGAGATGCACCTTTCTCTGTGACTTGTTAGTTGTAAAACTTAAAGTGCTGGAATTTGAGGTGGGACTGTACTGGAGGCAGTGGAGTATTACTCAAGACTCCTAGTCTCCAAAACCCCACTTCAGTGAAGACTGATTCTAAGTCTCCCTTACTGATGGGGGTACAGAAGATAGTTCTGCATCTGCGGTTTCCGTAAATTGAAATATGTATGTGAGAGTGGTTTTACAGTGTTTTCTGTCTGGGTGTCAAAGACCAGAAGCATCTTTATTCAGGCCCATGGAGTCATTGCTGTAGAATTGGTTGATCTTTTCAAGCTGGGATTTTCTTCTCTGATAGAGAGTCCTCAGTGGCAGCAGAAACAAAACTACAGACAGAATTTGACATTACCTTTGCCAGTATGTCTGGGCTATGCCTTTAGAAATGCCAAACTGAAAACGACCATGTAGTCATGAAGCTGAGTCCTATACAATTGTGACATGGTACATGGCCTTTAAAAAGTGACCATTGAAAGGAATAACTAAGGTTTATATTGAGATTCTTTGCTTGAGCTATAAGAAAAATGTTGTTCTTGTAAGTTGCTACCTTCCTATCTGAACATTTCATAGGTTCTGTATTGATGATATGGACAGTGTGATCTGGCTAAAGCTGTTTCTAAAAATTTACAACCCTGTTTGTCTTTCTGTTGCAGTATAATTTCAAAAACAGAGGGAGCCTGACTTTTGAACCCTTAACTCTGGTTCCAATCCAGACGAAAATGATTGATGTTAATTTGCTGACACAAAAAGAGGTAAGTTAAACAGTAGGTTTGCATTGCTGCCTTTGTGCTAGAACCAGCTTGTTCTGTTCTAAGAACCACTGGCCTCTGTTCCATTCCATACATCCACATAGTTATCCTGAGAAATCTGACTTTTTAAGCTTGATCCAGCTTTGAGTTGGAAGGGTAGACTAGAGGTCATTCCAGTCCCAATTTACTGTATGGTGAAGGCAGCGAGGGCCCCTCTCATGGTGTTTTGGTAGTTTCCTTAACAGGACATTTGCCACTGTCATCTCTTCTACTCCTGCTTTAATTGCTTCTGTCAGACTATCGTGCTGTCTCCCCAGACTAATTACTGTCCCATGTTGTTGTCTGTCTCTGCTCATGACCAATCCCATTCAGCCATGTCACATTCTGCAGTACATATAGACAGTGAGCAGACATCATTAGTACCTCTTGGCAGCATTTATTTCCTGAATAGCTCCAGTCTATAAAGTTTCTCTTTAGGTCTCCCACTGCTTTCACTGTGGTGGTTTCTTCCTATTTTTTCACCATACTCTTTATTTTGCCTCAACCTATCCTCCTTTTCTGAGTGATAATCGTATTTGCATTTCCTTTTTCTGAAGAAGACTGTGCAGAATAACGAGGTCTGCCATAAGGTTGCCTGTTCAAATCAATAGGGCAACTTGTGTCTCAGGACTGCATTGCTCAGGCACAAATTTGCAAAGCTATATACTAGACTGTGCCAAGGTGGCTGTTCTGACTTGCTGGAGGGAGTGATTTGCAGAGACTTTAAATACCTGTTGGTGGAACTGAACCTTGGCTCCTCTGAAAGCCTGGGACAAGTTGCTTCATTTCCTGCCCTCATCAAAAGTGACTTCCGTAATTAGAGGTCTGTCTCTTTGGGACAGCATCCCATTCCAGCCTAACAAATCTCTCCCAGAGAGTTACAAGGGCCTACAAATGTCTTTGACCAGACACAACGTGTAAGGACAGTGACTGTGTTTATGCTGAATGTCATACTCTGCCTTTCTCTAGTGTAACTGGGTGAACGACTACCATCAGAAGTGCAGGGAAGTGATTGGAGCAGAACTGGAGAGGCAAGGACGGCATGAAGCTCTTCAGTGGCTCATCCGAGAGACGGAGCCTCTCAGCAGAGTTCAGTAGCACCACACTTGTCCTCTGCAGTGTGTAGAACATCAGGACCTCTCAGTGTCACAGTAATCTGTCTTTGTGGGGCCTTGACACCACCAGGAGAACGTTCTTTAGTAAACCTCTGGGAATCAGGATGGGATTTCATGTTGTGTTTCTCTCCACACAACATGTGTGGGTTATGTGGGGGTAAGGAGGGTTACTGTCTGAGCATTTGTGTTTTGGGGGAGGGGTTGAGACTAGAAGGTGAACAAAATAAATCAGCATGTTGCCTTTGAAACAGGGGTCTTATTGAAATAGTGGTTCTACGAGGCAATACTGGAATATTTTATACTGTCTGGTTTTTTTCACTGTGAAAACTCAGTATTTTTGCATATTTGAGTTCCAGTTGCTGAGATGATACCCACAGAGCAGGGCTGATGTCTGAATAAAAGTTTGCAAGCCACTGTTTGCTGTTTCCCTTCTCTTGCAGACTGTGATGTGTTGAGTTTGGCAGCTTCAAGAAGGGCAAGAACCAGATAATTCTCTCTTTACGTGTGCAAGCGGCTCAGGCAGTGAAGAAACACACACAGGGCTGCCTTGTGCTAGGCCTGCCCTGAGCAGTCGGTTCTGCTGTGTTTGGTGGTGGTTGTGGAAGGGGTGTGGTGGCTTTCAGCAGAGGGTTTTTTCTGGGCTGAGCACCCAGTCCCGTACTTCCAGTGCAGGATGTGTGGGCAGTATCGTGGAATTACAGCTCTTCCTGGACACAGAGGAATTAAAAAAAAAAAAAGTAAAAAAAAAAAGCCATACAATGGACAAAAGGTCTCCGTGCAGCTTTGGCTCAAAATCAGCCTGGCCTTGGCCACCGGGACCGGGTCTCTGGACTGCCAGGCAGTGCACAAAGACATCTGGTGGTGGAGCGAGCTACTGCAAGTTAAACGCGGGTGGGAGATCTTCCCCCCAAGCCCCATGGTAAGTCAGAGCAGTCAGGTAACAGCAACTCCAGTTCCAAATATTTTAAAGTCTGTGCAACTGGAAATAATCATATACATAATCTTCCTCTTATTTCCCCTCCCTTTCCCCCACCAAGAAATCCTGAGAGGGAAATATTAATCTCTGTTAAAAGGCATGAAATCAGTATTTCCCTAAAGGGTTCTGGAAATTGGAAGCAGTATCATATAACCAAACAGAAAAGGGCTGGGAAGAGAAACAAAGTTGCCTGGCCTCATTATGTTGTACAAGAAGGTGATAAACCAAAAGCACTTTAAAAGGTCATACTCACCCCCCAGATTCTGCAGAAAGGTGTCTGTACTTAAATGTCCAAGTGGTTTCCCACCACCACCTGGAGATGCTCACTTTCATCTCAGCTGCAGCTGTGGAGCCCATCATCAGCCAGGCCATTGTGTCTCATGACCATGTGCTTTTGACTAAAACATCCCAAAAGTCCCCTCCAGTGCACAGGGACAGAGGTAGAATCTGGCCATCCAGATGGCTTTTTAGGGGAATCTCGGCAGGATACCTCCTGCCCTTTACTCCCCTGCTTGTCCCCCTGTGCCACCTCATCCCTGTGGGCTTTTGTTATAGGGAGTCTGTTGCCACATCTTCATCACAGCTCGGAGATCTTTGCCCCTCTCAGATTTGGCACCTCAGCAGAGGGGGATGTGGTGTTTCACAGGGCTGGCTGACGCATTCCTAACTGGAAGACGTTTGTGTCTCTCCCTTCTCACTCCTTGAAGACACAACTATGTTTTACACCCTTTCCCATCTGAGCTTCATGTTTCCAATGGAAACTAAACTTGGCTTCTGTTTTTTTATCTCCTTCTTCCAGGTTTTAATTTATTCTGTCAGTGCCTGCTTTCCCTGGGTGGTCTGTCCTGGTAGAAGGAAAAAAATTAAAGTGGAGCAAGGAATAGACTGAATGGAAACCAAGTTTCTGTGAGGTTTGGTGTTTATTTTTGTATGAGGGCTCTCCACATATATGACTGTAAAATTGTACTGCTCATGGGAAAATTATGATCTTATTTGATTTTTAAAAAAATACTGGTTTATCTCCATAGAGTATTTTTTTCTATTGTTGTGGAAGAGAAGGGTCATTTTCAATACCAATGTGCTTAACGGTCTGTTTTCAAGCCATTTGGTGCTGCAGTACCTTTAACCCATCACTGCAAATGCTGCCCTTGCTGGGATAGGTCCATCCAGTCCTATCACTTTGTTCAGCTCAGGAACTCAGCAGGTAGCTGTATCCCACCACCACTTTATCTTATTTCTACCCATGGCACGGGACTTCAGCAAATGTAAACCATACTTGAGATCCATGGTGGTCACCCTGATTTATGCCACCAGAGCCCTTCCCTCCCAGCTATTTGGTAACATTTGTGCTGGAAGTTTCCAGTTATGCTGTTACTGTGTTTGGGGGCTCTGAAATTCTGTTTCCTTCACAGTGAAAATGTGACAATGTGAGACAGACCCTATATTTCAGTGAGGAAAATCCAGATGGGCCTGACCGTTCAATCACGGATCGTGATGTGCGCATTGGCAGCGTGCCTGTTGGTGTACAAGGCTTTTGAGGCAAATAGACCATTTCTCCTTGAGTGGAGAGATTCATATTCATTCATCACCAGCAACAAATGCTCCTTCCCTCCATCAGCCAGGTGACTGCTTGGCTTCTCCATAGTCACCCCTCCTTCCTCATCTGTGGGTATTACCCTATTTACCTGGCAGCAGTAAAATACAGTTGTTTTTTAAATTAAATGGCTCATAACTCACCTGTAATGGAACCTCCACTATTGCTTGCATGACTTTTAAACCCATCACTTTCCACGACAGCTATTGGAGCAAGTTTTGATTTACCCCAGCTCAGCCTTAGAAAGGAACAGAAAACTTCTGAGAACATCACAGAATCACAGGATGTTAGGAGTTGGAAGGGACCTCGAAAGATCTCTAGTCATCGTTGCTGAGGACCTCATCAGCAAATGCAACAGGCCAGCCTGATGTTTAAGCTGCACACAGGTAATTAGTTGCCCAGTAATGACGAGGGATTGAGGTATATTGTAGGGCACAGATGTTTACTCCTGTGGTTCCTTCAGCAGATAGTGACAGTGAGAGGCAGATGTTGGAGCAGCCAAATATTAAAGCTCTCCTGGGGATCAGAAGATAATACCTTCTGGTATCATCTGGGTCTCCTCTGGGTGCTGTGTGGCTAAAGACAGCATGGAGGATACCTGCATTTTGGAAGATACTCATGAAAGGCTGAATGAGGCTCCTCAGTCATCCAGCCAGCTATCTAAAACCCACCTGATCATGTGTTGGCACCTGATGCCCTAAGAGGTCTTTTCTCACCATCATCTCCTTTTTGCACTCAGTGGGGGTGAGTTGGCTGCTGATGCTAAGGATTATTGCCATTTATTTTTTGCTGACTTGTAGCAATTCACACTTGGTTCACAGACTACTCTGTCTTTTTTTCTGGAGAGGAAATG
This sequence comes from Heliornis fulica, assembly GCA_013399135.1. Taxonomy (NCBI): domain Eukaryota; kingdom Metazoa; phylum Chordata; class Aves; order Gruiformes; family Heliornithidae; genus Heliornis; species Heliornis fulica. The sequence continues at coordinate 323,445 of VXBZ01003196.1, forward strand.
CAGGCCTGGGCATCTGGTAGGGGTGTATGGAGATCAGGAGTTAAGTAAGTTTCCTGGTGTCACTGCCCTCAGCTTGTTTTACATGATTAGGACAAAACTCCCCATGGCTTTGGATGTAATAAGAAAAAAAAAATTAAACAAGAGCCTCTGGAGAGTAGAAATATGAACTGGGTTAGTGCTTAATTAAGTTGCCTATTAACAGTTGTGTAGTGGCCTGGAAGAATTTTAATGTACCAATTAAAGCAAGGAGCTATCTCCTCAGCTTTCCACCTCCTCTGGGGACGGTGTCAAGAACAGGAAGCTTGCAGATCAAGTGCTGTTTATTTTGTTCCTTCCAGCTTGTTAAAATTGTTCTAAATTTGGGATGTGGCTGATGGTCATGGACGTGTTTGCTTCCATGAGGCTGTGGAGTGATGTCTGTCTGATGAGTAGCACAGGGATGAAATGGGACTGTAATGTCCCTGAAAACCCCTCCAGTTTCTTAGTTTCTCTGCATTGCTCCACAGGGTGGGGGTGTATTGGCTGCAGGGCAGCTCCACACTGATGATGGGGTGCTTTGGTTTGGCACGTTCAGCCCAGGCAGCTGGTGTGGGCCAGCGGTGTCCATTTGCAAGGGATGTGCCAAATGTTCCCACCCATTTGCTGACTGTCCTGTCACGTCACCATGTTGCACCAGCCTTCACGAGCATTCCCAGCTCCATAATAAGCAGCAGGAATGGAGGGCCCCCCATCAGGTGAGGTGGTCAATGAGCATTGCTGCACCAATGACGAACCTTCTGAATTGCAGACAGAAGGTACTTGAGATCACTTTAGAGCCAGTTGCTCAAATTGCTTTTGAATGTGAGGAGCAATTGTACTTCCTGCTTCTGGCCAGCCTGAACACGATAATCTGGTCTCAGCACTGCACCCAAGACCCTGCTTATCCTTCTTCTTCCAGGAGGAACTCATGAGAGGACTCATTAGCAAAACCAGATGGGCTTTAGCCATCATGTTCCTTGAAGGCTAGCTTTTCAGAAGAAGAAATTTACCCCCTGGGTTGGTACGTCATATTATGTATTCACTCATATTCAATGTGTCCTGAATTTGGACAAGCTAAAAGCTCAGCCATGGTGCACTAAAATGACAAGACTGAGCAGAAAGGGTAGGTGAAACCTTTGTGTCTGATGGAGAAGGGTCTTAAGAACAACAGGAGCCATCAACCTGCTCTCATCTGAACAACAGAGTCTGGACCCCTCCACAGTGTCTCTTAGAGGTGGGGGTGGGAGGAAATCTGTGAAGTGAAAATGACTCCAGAGTTTGACCAGGAGGAGGGGAAGGATAGGCAGATCACCTCAGCTCTCAGGACAGCAGGTGATGAGCCAGCCCTCTGGGCACAAGTCCCTAGTGCTTTGAGTGGGAAACGAACAGCTTTCCAGCCACAGCCCTTTGTGATGGGCTTGGCCAAGGGGACAGGGACACCGGTGGAAGCATCTGGAGGGATTCATGCTGAACTACCTTGCTGATGGACAAGTTGGTCTGTGCAATCAGCTCTCTTCTGCTGGCTGCTCAGTCAGAGGCTGCAGGCAGAGGGTGGGAGGGGCAGTAACAGGATTTAGAAACTGAGGTCAGAAAAACATAAAAGCAGAGGCCTGGACTCCTGTAAGAGACCTTCATCCTGATGAAGAGGGGATCCTGTGCTTCCCCACTCCCAGCCCAGGACTTCATCCGAGGGTGAATGCCAGTGCACGTAATGCTGACGGTGATCCTGACCACAAACACGCAGAGCCAGCAGACAGCAGCCTAAGGAACACAAATGAGCAGAACAAGACACCTTTTTTAAACTTTAAATTGCTTTAAACTTAAACGTTGAAATTGCTGTTTTACTGGGCTGAGACCTGTAGGGGATCTTGGTTCCTCAGGGATGCCTGTTGCCAGCTTTCCTGGGAGCACATGCTGCCCCTCTCCCATTGTGCACCGTCTGCAGGGCAATTTCCATGCTCAGTTGGCATTTAAAGAGAAGAAATCCCATCCCATCCTTCATCCATTTTTCATGTACCTGCCAGTGGCATGTTCTGGCTCCTGGTGTCTCGGGAGCCTTTTTCCTGCAGAGCCTGAGGGTGAGTGTCCTCCCCTGTGCATGTCCCCCTGTGAGCCCTTTCTTGCAGCAGTCTGGAGCAGTTTGGACCGGTCCAGCTTAAATACCAGTCTGTCGCCAGCATGTTGAAGATGTCTCCCCAAATGGAACAATAGCCAATTGGAAAGGGTCTCCATGAGCTTTCGATATCCCTCCCAGCACCCCAGCATCATGTCAGACAGCTGTAGCTCGGCATCTCCAGAGCTGGAGCAAGTCCCCGCTCACTGTGCCCTGTCCCTCTGTGCATCCTCTGTCTCTCACAGATGCTGCTCTCCTGGCTCTGGTGGCAGGGGACTCGGCGAGTGTCCTTCGTTTCCATTTGTATTTGGATCACATCTTCCGATAAACACCACCACGTTCCTCTGGAGGTTTGAATAGAGAATGAGCTGGGGAATTTCAGATGAAGGAAGCATTAATGTGAAGAGTTGTGGTCTTCCAGGATAGGGTGTAAGAAGCTTGAAGCAGTTGTAAGAGTATCTGCTCAAATCCAAACAGGCAGCTTGGTAAGCGCAAAGTTGAGGAGAGTGTCCTCTTCTCCTTGCATGCTATTAATATTTAGGGCCGGGCTTCAATTATTCATTCCTTCGGGGTGTGCTTTTATAATCTCAGTGCTACAGGATTAGCTTGTGCACTTTCTCTGGGCCCTCAGAAAAGACCTTTACATAAGATTTGCGAATTGTGTATTTGAGTGGCCTTTTGCAAGCAAAATACATGTCAGAAAAAGCAAATCTTACCCATCCTCACCCACAGCTTCTTTAAGGCCATGCAGAGCTGAGCTTCAATAGATGTGCAGGATCTGGCCTTGGCCAGTGATGGGATAATCCAGCACGGCTTGATGAGAGGGTGAGCCCGCTCTTTCTTTTTTTTTTAATAATAGAATGAGGAGATATTTCATTATATCAGATAGACCCAGACCAGCTCCATCCCCATCCGTGACCTGTGGCACTTCCAGCTTGTTTGTCTGAGCTGTGGACAAATTGAAGTACTCTGTGATTAAATACTCCAAATTATTGACAACTGTGCTATAAATACCTGACTTGTTAATAGCCTGTCTTCCCTCTGGCTCGCAAAGCCTGACAGCCAGTTTGCTAAAATGAGGATAATCAGATTGCATGTTTCTGAGCACAGCTTGATCAGGGCAGGGGCTGGGAAGAATTCTATTTCATTTGCCCAAATAGTCTCTTTATTTCACTCAGCAAAGCCAACCATGGAATTAACATTCCCTTTTTCCCTTCAGGAGCCTGAGTCTCCGTGGGAGCTCAACACCACAGCAATCACTGCAATTTCAGAGTTAGTTACAATGAGGGATAAAGAAGAAATGCTTTTTGGTTTTGTTTTTTCTGGCTTTTGAAAATATTTTGGAGGGTTATTCTGTTCTGAGGTGAGATGATAAAGCCACGGTAAGACAATTAAAAGTTGTGCTAACCAAAAGCCTGGAAAAATTATTGAACCAAAACACTGATATCTCTCAAACCACTTAGTTTTCATTGGTTTAGAAGATGATTTGTAAATACTGGCAATTAGAATTAGACTTAACAGATCAAATTAATTTTTAATTAAAAAAGCAGAAGGTGGGATTTTTCAATTTAGAACTTGTTGGAACAGGGTAATCTGACAATTTTTGTAACTGTATTAAAATGTTTTTTGACATAAACCTAGTGAAACCTGGTCCTAATCTCTGTGCAGATTGAATTTTAAAAAACTTGAGTTTTTCAGATGAGAAACACAAAACCAATAAAAAAACCTCCTTAAACATTTTGCTGAAAAATTCCTGCTGTAGTGATTGCACTACTTTTGAGAAGCAGGAGTGGCAGCTAAGACTCATTGAGCCGTGTGCTCGTCCTGTCAGAGCTAATGCCTTGTGTTTGCTTTCTGTAGTCAGTGGAGAGACACAGGTAACCCCAGAGATGTAACATACTTGGGAGTTGAAGTGTCCTTCTGGGTTTATCACCTTCTCCATTGACTTGAGGGAGACAAGGCTTCTTTCTCAGACACCTCAGGCACATGGTTACACCTAGGTGGAGTAAATAAACATGTGTCCAAGTGTTAAGACTCGGGGACTGACATACAAACCTCTCCTTTGCTTGGGCAATGATTCCTGCTTAGGACCTTCACTGCCCCACTTCTGGGCACAGTGCTGTGATATCACTTCTGAAGTGATCACATCATTAGAAATGTTCTTAACTCTTCAGATTAAAAAAATGTCTTCAGTGCAGACCCACAGCTCTGTATCAATCAGGTTTTGAGCACAGCTGGATGGGAAACGCCACAGTAAGTGTGGCCTGAGCCATCATCTGGCCTAACTCATCCTCAGTGATGGATGCTGAGACCTGCTGTGGCAGCAGCAGGCAGACAGCACCATATGTCAGTACAGGCTAGTGATCAGCCTGCATCCCAGCCCTGTCACCCACAACTGAGCTATGCTAACACGTGTTTCCTCTAACAACTTGTCTAGACTAGGGCAAGGCAGTTTAAAAGGGCTCGCCACCCGGGGCAGAGATGTCAGGTGCTGTTACCATCCTTGGGTTTCCCACAGGGGAGAGAGAACAAGGGTTTCCACTTGGCAAAGCGTGAAGCCCTGGACACCGATGCTTGTGCATTTCCTTTGCTGAAGGCTGTGACGGGTAGCGGTACCTGCATGCCTGGCAGCGCAGGGGCTGCGATAGAGATGCTTCGTGGTGTTAAGTGCTCGCTAGTCAGATGGCATTGCTGGCCTTCTGCCGCAGAGCACAGGGGACAGGAGGCAGGTGCCTGGGTCCTTGCTAAAAAAGTAGCCCTTCTCCATATGAGCACTGTTTAAAGATGCATTTTATGACTAACACAGGAGCAGAGTTGGCTGCTTCCTTAACACCTTAATGCAAACATCGTGTGTTTGCCCCACAGCAACCAGAGAGTCAACAACACATCCCATTCCTGTGCAGGAGGCAGTAAGTAAGGCTGCCTCTACTTTGGGATAACCATCCCCTTACGAAGCCAGGCTGAAATGTAACATCTGCAAAAACCTTCCCCTGAAAGCACTGTTAGTGGTGATAGTGTGAGCAGCCTGATGGAGAGATACTCAGCCCTTCCTCACAGGATCTTTCCACCAAAAGCTGCAAACCCATTTTCAGCGTAGCTACAAGGAAGCTCAGTAGAACTCGGTTTTTAATTGTGAAATATCAATAGAAACAGCTTTTTTGTGTGTGCTGCCTCTTGCTTCTGCAGCAGTGTTACAATTTGGTATCAGTTCTGGATTCTGCAAATGACCCTGGCTGAGCACTGGGGAAGTGCCAGCATTAAAGATGGGACACTGCAGGGCCTGAGACAGGGGTGGAGAGTGGGAATGGTAAAGGGCAGTAAAATCTGACAACCAGAAATTAATGTTGCTTTTAACTGTCAACTCTCAGTTAAAACAAACCTTGAAACCTGACAGGTCTAGCTGTAAAATCACATGGACCTTGCTTGCACTGATTGAGCACGTTGCACTCTGCACAATGCTTGTCTGGCTCATTAGACATGGTGTGGGCTGAAAGTTGGAGGTGATGTGAATCCAACAGTCTAGCAAGGGATGCTGGCATTGCCAAAGTGTGGGATGTTCTCAAGGAACAGCTTTATCCAGGAACAACCCTATTGTATCAACGTGGTCCTAACACCCCTGTCCTGGGATGGAAGAGGTGCTCCAGGGCCCTCCTAGCGGTGAGAGTCATCTTTAGAAGAGCTGGGACACCCATCTTTTCCTAAACTTGAAGATATGAAGTAACCTTGCAACATGTGTCATCACAGGTTGTTGTGCATGATCTGGCTAACTGACAAAGCTCCTGAAAAAGTGGGAGGCTTTTCTGCCAGGGCAGAAGAGTACTAATAATAGTATGGAAGAGGGTCTCTAGGAGAAGGCATTTTGCTATTGCTCACTTGATCAGAGAGTCTTCGTAGGTTGCAATATCTGAGACATAGACCTACAGAGGAGAAGAGGATGAGTTTCTAAAGTAGGGTGAAATAATTGTAAAATCCAGAAAAGATCTAGCTGGTGAATCAAGACATACAATGGCACCAGAAAAGCAGCAGTCACAAATAGCATGGTAATAACCCCACAGAAAAGCAGGTTCCATCACCTTTAAAGAACAAAGAAAGTGGTCAAGCATTTATAATTGCATCTCAAAGTCACAGAATTTTTAATACAAGCCATCCCACCATTAATACCTGTCTGCCTGGCATTAAAAATTGTACTGCAGAATCATGATTTTACCAGTTTTGAAACATCAGCAAATTTCATTTTAATCTGCTGCAGAGCTAGAACCAGTCACTGTAAGGACAATATTGATTTGCATTCAGTGCAGTTATTGACATGAGAAAATCATCAGGCATTAATTCAAAGTGGTTAATTGAGGAACATGCAAATGCAAAGGCTGAACGGAAGCACATAAACCAGAGTTTGGTTCCTTGGTTTGCCACCGGCTCCCAGCAAGTCTTCAGTGCCCAGGGACATAGAACATGGGCTGAAGCAAAAGTGCTGGTACCAATGGAGGATTGAGGATGGATTTGGGGCTGGTGCTCAGCTACCTCTGAGGCAGAAACCCAGCAAGGAGGGAGATCTACAACTGGTGGTGGGCAGTGAGTGGGGCATGAGATCCTGTTCAGGTGGGTCAGTGTGGGCGGGAGGCTTTACATGCAAGAGCTCTGAAAGAAATCCTATCCAAAGAGAGTGCAGGGAGCTCCTTGTTACAAGCAAGGCAGGCTGACCTATCCCTGCTCAGTACAGTGCATACTGAATAAGGCTGTCGGCTATCTATGACATTTTCACACCACTTGACAGTGTGAAAGTGTTTATAAAAGAGGAAACAGCCCAGGGAGAAGAGACTTTCCACAGCCTCCTTGTTTGCTGGAAAACAGTCACAGACCTACATGAACTCTGCCCTGGTGACTGTGTCAGGATCAGATTCAAGCCCAGCACAAATTGCTCTTCAATTAGCACCTGTCCCCCAGGATCAGGATGACTTTTGGGAAGATGACAGCCATAAGGCTTCTCCCTCTCACTGGGGAGCACCTACAACCCTGTAATAAAGAAGCTGCTGTAGTGATTTGCTCTCCACACTTGAGAACAAAATATTGGCTTGGTCTGTAACACACACACCCCAGCTGGCAAAGACAAACTAGATCATTAAGACAATAGAAACAGTGAGTGTACAGAGAAACGTGAAGAAAATGACTCTGGGATGCATTCACATTTTATGCATTTACTGGGGCTGTAATATTAATTCTGAATGTCAAAGATATAGCTTATGCTAATTTAATTAAAGGCAGAACCCTGGTGCACATGGATAAGGAGCTGAATTAATATTGTGCACCACCCACTAATTTTGCCTGCCATGGGTGTGCTTAGCCTGGGGTGCTCTGATGTGCTCATGGCACTGTCTTTCTGAACAGGATAAATATTCTCCTACCACTCTGCCAAAATTAGATGGGGTCAAACATTATGTTTTTCAGTCCCAAAGCTGGCAAACTGTGAAAAGGCCATCCCTGGGCACCAGGGCTCTGGTTCATCCATCAGTGCTAGAGAGGTGGGACTCCTTGCCTGCCTTTGCTTCCCATGGTGGGTGAGAGAGGTTTATCAAGGTAGCCTGAAGTCAAGTGCTGTATGACACCCCCACCCCCTTTTCATAAGTATGAAACAGGATTGAACTCTTCTGGAAAGCAGCCAACTTTAGCAGAGTTTGAGGCACCATAAAGGCTTTGCACTGTATATATTTATATCCTATTTGTTTATTTGAGCATATTCTTTTCCTTCCTGTGTGTGGGAAAAACACCCTCCGAGAGCTGTAGTAGGGTGTTACCGATTTTTATGTGGATTCCACAAAGGAGCTTCACCAGCTGGCTGCAGTGCCAGGAGATGGTGACATCTGTCTGCAGTTTGTTTGGAGAGATGCCTCCAGCCACCACTCCCCTCTCTTCCAACCGTGTCCTCCCACGACTGGCAGTTACAAATGACAGGGATGAATGTTCCTATTATTTAGACAATAGGAACATCTTAAATCCTCAAAGCAGGAACAAATATCTTACCTCCTCATGTGCTGGACCACAGCAAGAGTTAGATGACTCTTTAGGGAATTTTCTCTGGGCCAAACTTGAACTTCAGCCAACCTAATGGGGGAATTTTGTTGGGTCTCAGAGGGGTATTGATCAAATGTTTTGTTTGTCCCAGAGCAGGATGCACAATAGTGCTTACAGCTTTTTTTTTTTTTTTTTTTTTTGTGCCACATACTGTGATGTGCTCAACTTGGTGAATGTGTTGAAGTTCCACAAATTTTCTTGGTAGCATCAAAGCTGCCAGACAGCTTCTGAAATGCTAGGTACTTGCTGCTTCATCTTTGGTGTGGCAGTGCTTGTGAAACAATCTTCAGTTCCTTTGTCCCAGCTTGGGTTGGGAAGAGAGAAATCAGGCAATTAAAACATTGTTGGGTAAAACCTGATATCAGTTCTTAATATTGATTTCACACTTAGACATTCAAATCTTCTTGCAAGAAGTTGCCTGCATGCTCCAGGCTCCTACAAAGGAACCTGGGCCCATCACAGATGAAGCTACACAGTTTGGGGCTGAACCTGTAGCCTAATTTGAGCACATCAGAACCAAAGGCAGTCTGTCTGTCTGTCTGTCTGTTTGCTTCACTGAGAAACTGGCTGGCTGCTTCTAAGTACTTGGTGGTAAAAGGTGACAAGAAATAATAATTTCATCACTACTGTGAGATTTGTGGAGGGAGATGCATCTCTGAGGGTATGGGGATTGCCTTGCTGGGAATAAGACTCATTAGAAGCAGGACTGGATGCAGTTTTAATGTGAAGAAAGTAAAACAGGAGTAAATTGCAGTATAAAGTACCTTCTTAGTGCTCTTTTCCAGGCAGAGGAAGCACTATGCATGAGAGCACTGAATGGACAACAAAACTCTAAGACAGCAGTAATACCTTGTCACCCTGGTGGGTGACAAGAAGAGCAGTCACTGGATGGCACCTGTAACTCATTGCTGTTAGGCTAAAAATGGCATATGGAGCATGTGAGTGCCCTTGTAAAGAAAACTGCTTGTAGTCAGAGATGTCTGTGCTCTGCAGCAGGCTGAGACCCTTGGTCACAAGGCCAGCTCTGCCCATTAGCTATGGACACATTGAAAATAATTGTCATGGAGCAAAAGCATCCAGTCCCACATGAGGTGACAGAGTCCAGGTACCAGTGAGAAAGTGGGACCACTGCCACCACCTGAGATATTCAGAAAGGCCCTTTCTAGAGTGTGACGGTACTGAAACACAGATGGATCTGTTTGTGTGGTCTAAGAGATGCTCCAACAGAGTTTGCTGAGCCCCCATCCTTACTAGTTTATAAATCACCTTGCTGCTACCTCTTTGCACTGACAGAAAGCTAGTACACTGCTCTCTGAATGGGTGCAAACATCTGCAAGCAGGAAGACTGAGAAGCAGACTTCTTCCATTAAAGCTGAGCTCCTCAGATGATAAACACCTACTTATGAGAGCTGGAAAAAAATAAAGCACCAAGCTAGGCATGAAATTTGCAGTAGTTTAGGACTTAGATTTGCACTTAGTTCTGTTTCCTGATAACAGGCATGAATGTTAGTTCAAGTTGGCATTAATGTTAGCAAGTTAGTAAGTTACTTCTCTGAGGAGTATGTAATGTCACACCCCAGAGCAGTTGGAAGGACTGCTCTTACACCTTGGAATTTCCTGCTGGCTACCAGTATTCTTTTATCATCGCTCTGTAAAGTGAAAACACTACATTTTTCTCTATGACTGTATCTCAGAACATGACTTGGGAATGACATGAATTGGGAGGCCTGACAGATTGCTTTTTCTAAGGGCTCTTTAGGGTAAAGAGCAGACACGACCCTCTGCTAAATTACACCTGTGTTAAAGTAATGCATTGCCACCACTATTGACAGCATCACACCTGGCTAAATGAGTGTGAAAGGAGGACTGGAACCAGCATCACATTATTTTCCACTTAGCAGAGCTGCTATGATGTATGCTGAGCCCAAGGGTCCTAAAAAACCCTCCTTGGATGTGACCCCCTTCCTCCACATTTGGCAGGTCATTAAAGATGGTGAATCAGCCATGTCTTCTATCTAGTGGCTTGGGACACTTGAAATGTAAATAGTGGCTGGATTTGAACTTCTAAAGAAGATTTCATTATTTTGGACTGTGTCAGTGGGAACATGCTGTAGACGATTTGTGAAAAAAAAAAAAAAGCTATTTGAAGGCAATTTGTTGGATCCAAGCTGCCGAATAGCAGTGATCAGAAAATCACTTTTGGTCTATCCTCTGCCCACTGCACTAGGATCACCTATCACCTAATCCACCTTTTCTCCACAAAATGCTGCATGTGCAGGAGTTGGGCTGTGAGCCAGTGTCCCTGCTTTCCGTGTTGAGAGGAGGGACTACTGATTCACATCCTTCTGCTCAGGGAGGAATAGCGTTTCTTGCTCACAAAATTCTGACCCTGTTAAAGGACAGGTTATCTAGCAGCCTGAATGTGGTGGTTTGACCCTGGCTGAAAGCCAGACTCTCACCAAAGCCTCTCTATCATTCCCCCTATAGCTAGACAGAGGAGAAAATATAAGTTGAGAGGCTTTGGAGTCAAGATAAGGACAGGGAGAGATCATTCCACAATTAGCATCATGAGCAAAGCAGACTCAACACAGAAGAAAGGCAAGAAAACTCTTTAATTTATTACACTACACACAGAGAAACCAGAGTCGGATAATGAGAAGTACACACAGCTCTTAAAACACCACCCCCACCCCTCCCTTCTTTGCAGACTGAACTTTATTCATGATGTTTCCCCTCCCCAGGATGGCACAGGGGGAAAGGAGGCACAGGGAGTGGGGGAATACGGAATGGAGGCTTCAGTCAGTTCCTCATGGGTTGTTCTCCTTCGGGGCCAGGGGTGCATTTCTCTCACCCTTTCCCTGTGCCAGTGTGGGGTCCCACCCACAGTAGACAGTCCTCCACAGCCTTCTCCACATGAATCCTCTCCCATGAGGCCCCAGCTCTTCACCAACTGCCCCCACGTGGGTCACTGCTATAAACTCATAAAGAGTCTCTCAGTCCCAGACTGCTGGGCACAGCCTGGTAACCCACAGAGTCACAAGCTCCCCCAGCAAACCTGCTGCAGTGTGGGCCTCGGTCTTTCTCTCTGCCTCTTGCCTATCTTCACAGGCTGCAGGTGCTGCCAGGGGCTTGTTCCAAGGTAGATCACAGATCCTTCCCTATTCCTCCATCTGCTCCATGGTGGGCTCCTGCCTGGCTCAGGTACCTCTCCATGGGCTGCAAGCGGGGTCTCTTCATCCTCCATGGGCTGTGGGGGGGACACCCGCTTCACCATGGTGTTCTCCACAGGCCACAGGGAATCTTCTCTCAGCACCTCTTTCTTCCCCCTTCACCGTCCTTGGTGTCTGCAGAGTTTCTCACATCTTCTCACTCCCTTCTCCAGGAGCAAAATGTGGCTGTTTGCCTTTTTCTCTCTCTAAAATGTGATGCCCAGACGCCTGTGAACAGCACTGATTAACCCAGTTGGCCTTGCCAGCACCAGAATTTAGTAGTTTGGCCTTGGGAGCACAGCTGGGATTTATTCTCTTGAACCCTTTCAAAACTTCTTAAAGAAGCCACGTTGCAAACGCACCACACTGAAGATGTGGAGTGTGGTTGGGCGGTGTCTTTGTCTCTGGGATGTGGTTTGCCGCTGCTCTGAGCTGGAGGAGAGAGAAGAATGTGGCCCGTGGGGTCAGGTCTCGCACCCACCCATGTAAGCCTCGTCCTGCCGGGCTGCCGCGGCGGTGTAAGGGTGTCCCGGGACAGGGTGCCGGGAGCCGGCCAGGGCTGTGCTTTTCGGGAGACAAACCTGCCCGGGGCTCGCTAGCCAGCCGGCTCTTCCCAAGGGAAGAGTAGGAGCAGAGCTCCCTCCGCTTCCCATCGCCAGAGGGACCCCTCGGACCGGCCATGGGGTCCCCAGCACGGCTCGGCTAGTGACGGATGGGTCAGGGTCCTGCGTGGGCGCCGGGGCTGCCAGCTTCCTAGAAACCCCTTTAAGCTCGGGCTTAAAAATAGTGGAGAAGAGGATGACAGGGGCAAAAGGAGAGCAGGCTGGGCAGGGAGATGTCAAGCAAGCCGGATTCACCTCCGTTGCGTTCCTCTGGCCTCGGTCAGCGAGTGTCCTTCAGGAAAATCTACTGATAATTACTCAGCGGTGGAACCTGTCCCGGAGCTTCGCAGGGACCCAGCATAAACCAGCTGCTCTCTACCGTGGCAAGTTAGTAGGGAAAAGAGCTATGGCTAAAGGAAAAAAATGGGGGGAGGTGGGGGGAAGGAAGAAGAGAATAGTGAAGCCTTTCTGGTCACCAGTGGTTTGCTGTTGACAAGTACTTGAAATTATGAAAGTAGAGGAGCCTTGATAAAATGAAGGCTTGTTGCTACCAAACTTGTCTGCTAATTGCTGGAGTTTAACCCCAGGTAGTTCCCCAGAACAGTGCAGCTGCTCACTCACGCCCTTGCCCACAGTGGGATGGGGACGAGAATGGAAAAAACCCTAATGAGTTGAAATAAAGATGGTTTATTAGGATAACAAAAGATAATAATATTATTAGCAATGATGATAGCAATAACAATAACACTAACAGTAATAACAAATATATATAAAATGAGTGATGCACAAATGCAAATACCACCTATGGAGAAAAAAAACCCCAAGCAGTCAGATTCCCAGCCTGTTTCTGAGCAGTGATCCGACCTCCTGGCTAGCTTCCCCGGTGATTCCTCAGTTATGTAAGGAGCAAGACATCATATGGTGTGGGATATCCCTTTGGTGGTTGGGGTCAGCTGTCCCAGCCAGATGTGTCTCCTCGCAGCAGCTTGTGCACCCCAGCCCACTCGTCATGGTGAGGTGAGCAGCAGAAAAGGTTTTGGCTCTGTGTCAGCACTGCTCAGCCGTAACAAAAACAACCCTGTGTTATCAGCACTGTTTTCAGCACAAATCCAAACCAGAGCCTCATGCTAGTGACTGTGAAGAAAACTAACTGTAACCTAGCCCAAACCAGCAGGGTAATAGTCTTGTCCATGATTTTGTGGATACTAAGACAAAACCAGCGGGTGATTGGGTGTGGTTTTAGGTGAAAGCAGGACTTTGGCCTCTTTTTTCCTGAGGGACTTCATATGCCCCTGCAAATGCTGGTGGTTCAGCATTAGAGGCTGAGTGTCATCCCCCCATCCCATAAAGTAAGAAATGTGCTGCGTATTTGTTTTGTCAGAGTCATGAGGTTAATAAATAAGCAATAGAAAAAAAGCAAAGCAACCAGGGTCATCTGCTACATCCTAAGAAACTGCTGGACTCCAGTTGCTAAAAGCTACAGTTACTAATGTAACAGACAATGGAGTTGATTTGAAAGCTTAGTGATGTCATCAGTAGCTCTTTTTTTTACCCTTATCAAGGCTAAAATTGAGATTAGGGTGGTGCAGAGAACAGTTTTCCTTAAAGTGAGTGCAGCATCTGGGTCTGAAGGAGGACATGAACTCTCTGGCCTCAGCTTGCTTGAGGGGAACAGCCCTTTGGAGGGGGCTTTGCAGTGTGGCACAATGGCTGTGTGCTCGGGGCTTCCTGGTACCCCTGCAAATTCTGCAATTGAAAATACTTCAGAAAGTTCTTGTCTTTCTGCTGTCCTTCAGAAACTGCCAGCTGGAAGGGAAAGGCTTTTTAGTGCATTGATCAAGATTTTCTTTGGGATATCAAACAGGGTTTTTTATGTTTGTCACTCCTTTCTTTTTGCAAAGAATTTTCTTCTTTGTAATTACCAAATGCAGTGCTGTGAGAGCAGCTGGTAGATGCCAAATACAGGTAGGCAGACCTCAAACCAGTGGTGTTTTACTCGGCTGCAGTGGAAGGGCAGGTCCCTGCCCTGGCTGCTTCAGTCATCTGTATTCATCTTTGCTACAATAATCCTTCCTGCAAAGCCAGCCATATGCCTTCAGTACAGCTGCGTGACTAATCCTTAAGTAATCGTTTATTTGGGGAATGTCACCTCTGAGTGTGCTATTTGTTGGTCCATAACGAAGGGAGCAAGTTGAAATAATCCAATCAGCATTTCCTGAAGGGGGATACAACCCATTCTCCTCTCTCCTTGCTCCCAGCAGAGTACAAGAAGCATACAGAGTGCGTGTGAGGAGATGGGAATGTGACTCTTGAGGAGATGAGGATGTCTGAAGGCTGATTGCAGTGTGTGGGGTAGACTTGTGAGGAAACACAGGGTGAAGCGATGTGGGAAAAGCTGCTGTGCCTGGCTGCTGGAGCTGCCTGCTGTAGAGCAGTGGAGTTCCAGCATGCTCTTTGGAGACGTGTTGAGAGCCGTAGCACCGTGCCTCATGGTGGGATGCTTTGTGAGTGGGCTTCCATGTCTGAGGCCACAACATGGCCACACTGTGCTGTATGAGTTATGAGCAGCACAAGCATTTCTAGTACTCCTGAAATGTCCAGGTCATGATCCTCCAGGATCCAGAGTTCTCTAGTGCTGGTCCCTCATGAGCTTTGGTGGGCTGGAAGAGTGTAGTGGAGGCTAGATGCGTCTCTCCTGTTACCAGTTTGTATGTTGTGAAGGTTACAGCACAACCAGTTATTCTTTGAGTGTGCTGGCAAGGCTGGCAGCTAGGGAGAATGCCATATCTGGAGCCAGATCCCATCTCAGCCACCCTTTTGGAGTGGAGGACCTGCCCTCTCAATGGTCAGTTCCTGAACATAATCCTTTAACTTTCATGCACTGCGTAACTCCAGTGGAAAGAATATTTTCAGTCCAAATTCCTCCTGTTTTTTTGCTTTGTGTCTCTTTTTTTCCTCATGTAGGTCAACCCAGGATCTTGGCAGCCTGAAAAGGAGGATGCCACCAGTCCCTGGGGCTGGTTACTTGCTCTAGCCTGCTTCTCAAGAAGTGCTTTGAATAGTTGGCATAACTCAGGCAAAATTCAGTCCTTTGCAAGACTGGTTGCTATGACACTTTGTAGATCACCATATCGGGTGCAAGAGTAACCTACATTCTGCCTTGTGTCTGATGAAAGCCTTTTTGACAGGAACTCTGTGTTTGGCATGAATATGGATGACTCTCGGTCTTTGCGAACCAGGAAAACCTCTATTCATCCAGTGGTGGTAAAGGATTACTCCTGTGGGATAGCTCTGGGGTCATGATGCTTCTTAAGGGATAAGTTAAAAATAAAGCTATTCTTTATTCATCTGTTGCTTCCTTTGGCAATAATGCTCATCTCTTGCATTTTGGTAGAGCAATGAAGAATATCTAGGTGACAATTTGATTTGGAAAATGAGAGGAAATGCTTCTAAAGGAACTGATTATCCAAAAAATGAAGAGGGCTGGGTTTTTCCTCCAGTATAAGATAAAGAGGTCAAAATGGAGCATTTTCAGACAAGGCTGAAGATATGTTCCTGCCCTGCTCACTAATGACCGGAGATGGTCAACGGACCACTAGTCAGTAATCCCTGGGAGCATTATACATAGGACATCTTGGATAACTTTCTGTCAACTTCCTTAACACTGCTGCAGTGAAGAGGGAAAAAGCTGGTTCAAGTGAGGACCAGGATCTGATGTCTGGTTTCAGGAGCATTTTTAAGGCGATGCAAATGCTTCTTAAGGCTATTTTGTGTGTTCTAGTTGAAACTGCTGTCTAATCCTGTCTAGCATCTGGTGCTTCGGTGAAAAGAAAGGAAGAGTGAAATGAAACCTCCCTGTAGACACAGAACATTCAAGCAAACTGTAGTTTTTCTTGTCTTAAACAAGATTAGCGATCATTAAAAAAACAGCTCACAGAAGAACAGTGCTGGGTTATGGTCAATTCCATGAAGTTATCAATGTGTCCTTAGGCACGAAGTCTTTGTTTTCAATGCCTTCTATTAAACACCAGCTCAACAGGGTCGTCACGGGGTCACTGACATTATGTGAATTGGTTATTTTTCCCAGCTGATGCTACTATCTATTTTTGGGTTTGCCCTTTGGCTTGCCTTTGGCACTTGAACTGTATTAACCACTAGCAATACGAATCAGTGCACAGGACTGACAGTCTTACCACCACTCAGGCAAGCTGGAGATGTGCTGAATAACTAATCAAAGCTACTAATGAGGCTGCATAACGCTGGGGGCTTGCAGGGAACCTTCTTGCAATGTGGTCGTGATTGTCACAATTGTTTGAGAAGAAAAGGAAAACATCATGTTTGTTACAGCAGAGACAAAATTCGACTAGAATATTCTGAGTGAGTAGCAGCTACTGTGTTGTTTAGATTTTCTTACTACACGGTCAAGTATGTTCATCCTTTACGACAGCATCGTTGGAGCTGCAGTGGTATAAGGAGAAGGGGAGAATGATTTTTTGAGAAGTAATATTTTATGTAAGAAGTATCTAACTTTTAAAATTATAACGAAAGCTATTGCTGCTATCTAAAATACCTCTTCACTGTTGCCACATAAGTGGTCACATATGGAGAATGTTCATGCGAGTTGCAAGCAGATCATATGCTTTTTAGGAATATGTTCACTAGGGTGTTTGCAAACCACAGACGTATGGCTTCGATGAAGTTCCACATGCTAAGCCATTGATGTTTAGCTGGGATTTCTGGCAGCCTACTACCAGGTCCACTAAAGAAACTGCTGCCTCTGTGCTTCAGGTTTGCCAGGAGAGAGGAAATGAATGAGATGCAGAGCTCACATGCGGCACTGGGAACAAATTGTAGCAATCCTCAGCAAACTCTCTGTGCTGAACCTGATGTACACCTTTCCAGATATGACAGCACACTTTTTGTACATAACCATTATCAAGCCTTGCTATCATAAAGCACCCCTGAGCACATCTTTCCTCACCTGGCCAGCCAGCTAATCTCTGCCTGTCCTCAGTTTTGTGCACTTTGGATGTAGGCCATGTCCATGGGATGAGGTGTGAGTAGGAAGCTTGGACTTTTCTGGACTGTGCTGTAAGACATATTTTTAGCCTCTTGGTCTCTCTCTTCCTTAGAACTTTTCTAAAGGGTGGAAAATCTGGTTTGATAGAGATAACTGGAACAGTTTGTCATGTAAAAGCTCATGGGATCTCAGAGAGAGGAGGAACACTTCACCAGTTCTTTGCATCAATTTCTCAAGTAATTTTGAGTATTTCTGAGAATCCTTTCCTCCTCCCCTACCTTTTTCAATGCTGAGCTTGGCATCCCCCCCCCAAAAAAAAACCCCAACAAACCCCAACAAAAAAAGAGGTGTGCAATATTATCCCTTCTTTCAGCCTCTTCTGTTTTGCAAAATTTCCCTTCAAGTCATAAGGGCCCTTGTCCCTTACCCTACTTGCTGGGAACCTGCTGCAGTGCTGTGACTGCTCAATGTGCCCTGATGTCTTCATGATGCGAAAGGGATGAAGGACATGGCATCTGGGCCACTTGCAGTCTTGGTCTTGGAGGACTTGGACACCTGGACACCTTTTGCCTGGCTGCCCCAGGACATGTTCCTTTTGGAAACACCTTGCATCACCCAGGTAAGCGAGGCAGAGCTACTGATTGCTTTAAAATCCTTAGGCATCTTACGCAGAACTCAATTCATTATGACCCAGCCTCCAAAATCATTAGTTAGCATTGGGCATTTTTTTTTTCAGTTATGAGGTTTAAGGGATTATTGTGAGTCATTACCCTGAGCTATTAATATCTGCATTGCTTCTGAAATGGTTCAGGTAAGGAGGTGGTACAGCAGCCTGGGATAGCTGGAAGCCTGACCCTTTCTTTTAGTCTCCAGAGCAGAACTGAAAGGAAAATGTGCCCTTGTGTTAAAATTCAACTAATTCCACAAGCTTTTCACTTTGGCTCTCGAGGGGTCAATTAAAGCTTTGTGGTCTTTCCTGCCATACTGGCAAAAAAAGATCTTAATTTCCCCTTCCTTTGATTAACTATGTTGTTATAAACAGACGATGCAGCACAAGCAAGGGAAACTAATATGCTTTCCCCCTAGCCAAAGATCTTGTAAATTAATCAATTAATTTGAACCACTGCACCCCTGTGCTTTAAAAGGTGCAAAGCTGGCACACAGCTAAAATCCTGCTGAAGTCTCAGTGTCATGGGGAGGGGGGAGGACAAGAGTCCTGTGATATGCACACACAGGCTTCACACATGTGCTTGGGCATGGACTTGCTGAAGCTATTTACTATGGCCGATCCCTCCCCCAGTTAGAGATTTTCTTGGCCACGTAGTTCCATGAAAAAGATGCTTGTAGCAGGCATTTAAATTTTTATGAAGTGCTTGCTTTATTATCTTAATAAATCCTTGTTTGGTTTGCAGAATGCATCCCCATTGAAGTTAAGAGTTTATATGAAAATTAAAACGGCACTGTATCTTCTTAATTAGACAAATGTATAGATAAAAAGAAACAAATGTCAGCTGGCAGTGGAATTTAGCTGTGCTGTGAGGGTTCTTTTTTATTTCTCTCTCAAGATGCTTGCAGAGGCTAATGCTGGTGCTGCAGGCATTCAAAGGGACAGTTTTACCCTTTGTCAGTAGGCAAAACACAGGCACAGCCCATTCGTTTGTGTTGTGCATCTCATCCTTACTGAATTATTTACTTCCACAAGTAAGTTACGTAATTATTATCACTTAAATATTAAGCAGATTTTATTTTTCACAGGTGAGCAGCCAAGGCTGAGCCCATGAAGCCTTTCCTCTGGCACAGTTTTTAAGGTTCACTAACTTACAGGCTTAATTGGCGAGAGATGGTGGGAGAATATTGATCAATGAATTTTTTATTCAGATTGTTTTTGGCTTTTGGAAGCAAGGCATTTCAGAAGCAGGTCATTATTATTTCTTACGTCTGCTAAAGACTGTAGCTGTAAATCAAGGAGAGTAATCCGAAGTTCTCTACAAGACAGATTTTTTTTTTTTTTTTTTTAAAGACATTAAGCAAATTTTAGCTGAACTGTGGGAATAGTTTTATTCTACCTCAGAGCTGGCTGCAGGGTGCACCTCAGGCTGCATTTTCTCTCTTAGCTTCTCATGGCAGAAGAATTTCTGGGTCTCATAATGAAATATTGTGGGAGAAGCTACCAGGTTTTAAAGTAAAGTCTTGCAATTGCTAGCTCTGATATCCAGAGTTTTGGCAAGGGGTAACTGGTGCTCCACAGCAGATTCAGTGCAGCAGAGGTGGTCCTGGCTATAGGGCTCCTCATCTTCCTTCTTGTGTTGAGGTGGATGGAGACTTGGTAGGAGGGATCATCCTGGAGATCTCTTACCAAAGTGTTTCAAGATGGATCCTGTATCTTTTGTGATTGCAGCAAGAACCCCCTCTTCTCTCCTTTCTTAAGCAGGCCAGTGCAGATGAGAAATTACCTGCTTTGGTTTTTCAAGGAGAACAGTTTTTATAAACCTGCCCTGAAGTGTGATGAGTGGGACCTGGTGAAGCTGTCACTGCAGTGGCTGGAACAGGGGTAGAAAGCAGAGCAGAAAAAAATGCAAAACAGAATTTAAGGATCTCATCTTAAAGCAGATTGTGTGCTTTCTGTTTACTGCACAGCTTAAAACACTATTGACAATGCACTCTGCTGAAAAGGTTTTTCACCTTGACTTCTCATGCTTCTTTAAATGTTTTTCTAAGTTAGGGAGTTTGTTCTGCTTTTAAAGGGAACATGGCAGACTCGAGGAGACTTTCACATTTATTGAAGACTACCAAGACCATCAAAATGAAATTCTGGGTTTGGGAAAATTTGTTTGTCTGTGGGAAATTGCAAATGGGAGGTTTAAAGCGATGCCAACCCTGTCAGAGGCAACTTGCAAACTTCACAGTGCTATGAGATGTGTTTGTAAGTCACCAGCCTCTTGGGAACTGGGACCAACTCCATGAGTGCTGTGAATCTGTGGGCACATCTCATTAATCTGCCAGTGTCTGGGTGCCCGTTGCTTTGCTGATGAGTTCACTCACTGCTGAGTGGGACTGGGTTCTGCTGTGTGTTGGCACAGGAGTGCTGCAGAACATGCTGCTGGGCTTGGGCATGCATTTGGGTGATGGCATAAATGCGCTTCATGAGGGTTTTGCAGGAGAACAGCCCAGCTCAAATTTTGAAGCACTGACCTGGGACTGCTTGAGATGTGCATTGGGGCTGGGCAGGAACTGCACATATTTGCTGCCTGGGTTATCTGACCTTCATTCCCCTGGGAAAGGCAGAATGGGACCAGCAGGCTTCTGGGGAAAACAGCCTTTTTGGGGAGAATTCCTCTCCCAGGCACACAGCAGCAGTCGCCATTAGTTATGTTGCAAGTGTATCTTCCAAATGCAGAAATCAATTCTGAATATTTTACGGCTTTAATTACACCACCCTGCATGTGATGCAGAGAATGGGTTATTAGGCTGCCAGATGCTAATTTCCTTCCAGGATGAGGTGGTTTTGTTTTTTTTCCTTTTTTTTTTCTTTGCTATTTTTTTGCTTTGGATAGCAAAATATTGCACATAAGAAGGCAAAAGTTCATGGCAGCATTGAACTAGCAGTTAGGTGTGAGGCAAGAGCTGGTGGAAAGAAAAGTCTCCATGCTTTTCTAATAAGACTCAATAGCTAGGCTACCAGCAGCATATGGATTTCAAAGGGCAGGGAGGGAGTATTTATCACAAAGCCATTCATAGCTGCTGCCAGATAAATGCTTCTGGAGTTTGATTTGAAAGTCTTTGGAGTCACTGGGTTTTGGTCTAACTTTGAAGATGCATGGATGGGTGTTCAGGAGCAGGTGATTCAGGCTAGGGGTGTTGCCTGGCCCTTCCAAGTCTGGTTTAAAAAACTGGATCAAACCTACTGCTGTGACGTGCCACTGGACTCACTCTTAGCAGGCACAGTCAAAGTCTGGGTGTTGGAGCTGAGTGTAGAGCTGAGTTTCTACCAGTGAAACAACAGCAGTGATATTGCAGCTCTCACAGACAGGGTCTGGACTATCTCTTCATGTTTTCTAAGCTGGCGGGCAGGCAGATCTACTTATGCAGGCTTTGAAAAGTTATGTGGAAAGGAAACAATCAAGAGGGAAAAAATCGAGACCCTAGGAGCACAAATCATTAGAGTTTGGCTTTCCCATCTAAGCCATCTCTCTGCCTCTCACCTGGTATCTTTTACCAGTATCGATCTTTCCAAGTAATCTATTTTGACAGTACACATGATATACATGCTATAACATGCTATCTGCTCCAGCAAGTAATGAATTCATATATTTTGCTTTGTATACTTGATGCAAAAGGCCATTGCCCTCAGGTTGTAAGGCCTTGGCCTATCATCACATCAAATCTCATAAATGAAACAGGATTGAGCTGATTTGATCTTATCTCCCAAGAGAGTGGGTCTAGAGATTGAAAAAATGGTATGATCTGCTGATACTGAATTCCAGGTCCTGGGCAGCCTTGGGGAAGTTATGGAAGTATTCTTGTTCTGAGACTTCCAGATGTTAAAATCTACCTGTTCATCTTTGGGCAATCGTGGGCTAGGGGGTCAGATATTGGTACATACTCTTCACCAGTGTGTGAATGCTTGAGCTGCTCTTGTCTCTAAAGCAGGTTACACTGCCGTACTGCACTGTTTCAAAGATCCATGCTCTGACCTGGCAGAGGATGCGTTGCAGAGGAAGTTGCTTTCAGCCATGAGCTGCTCTGGGCTGAATTCAAAGGAACTGGTTATGGTTGGAAAATAGCTCTCCTTGGCTTCATCATTTATCAGTGACAGAAAGTACACATGTTGCACTTGTTTTGGAATTGAATTTATAGTCTGGTAAAGTCAACGGCATCTTCATTGACTTAAGAGGATTTTTGGGTTAGTTTCTCACACAGTACCTCGAAAGTATACTGCCTTTGCAAGCCAAGGAAAAACAATCCATGTTACACCAAATGTTGCTGTCCTAAATGACTTGCATTCCTCTTATGGCACTATTTCCCTTAACTGTGCTGTCTTAGAAACTCTGTTTTGTTACAGAGCAGAAGAGATAGTTCTCCTTTTCTCCAAATAACTCCAAACACACCTTCCATTTGTGTTTTTTGCTCTTCTTCAGTGCAGCTGAAGGCTTAATGAATGTTAGCCTTTAGCAGATCTACCTTTTCAAGACCTGTCTTGCTTCCTTTTTGTGACTATTCTTTGTGAGCTAGGAAATGACACTTCTCTTGCATTCCCTCTCATAACAGGAATTTCTGTGAAGTGAGGGGTTCCTTTCCCTTTCCATTAAACCTGTGTGTCCTCATAGACCCCCATGAACAGAGAAAATCCATGTGTAAATCAGACATTTCTCATTCACCTCTTAAAAATAAATTCTCAGCCTTTTTCTTTTCCCAAATGGTATTTTATTTTTCAGGAGTTCTTGACACTTAGGTATGAATTTGCCTTACATTTGGAAGGTGAGTTGAAAAGCTTTTAGTGAATAAATCTCTAACAACTGAGTCTGAAGATCTCATCATGATTACAGTGTTGTGGGGTAAGGGGAGATTACAAAGAGTTTTAAATCTGGGAAGTTTTATGAGAAGGAGTTGGAACCAGTCTTTTCTTTCCATCCTTCATCTTGCTTCTACAGGGCTTGCTACTTTGGTGTCCCTGGGAAAGCCCTGGTTATTAGTTATTACAAACAGGGAACCAAGACAAGGGGGTGATATGCCAGCATTCCCAGAATAATATAATTTCTCTTGTGTCTAAAAGAAAAGGTTGTCTCTCCCTGTAACTGTTCTTCTCTGCTCATCGATCTCCCGTTGTGGTACAGCCAGGGGAGAGGAACAGATGCACTTATACTACAACTGATCATCTTCTCATATGCTGAAGGTATTCCCATCCCAGCAGAAGGGATCATCTCCATCTATGTTTATCTTTAATCTCACTCCATTGCTTATGCTTCCTTATGTGATTTCATTAACTGTCCCTTACGCTCATCTTCAAGAAATTTAGAAAAGCACAGAAAGATCCATGTGGTGAGCAGGTGATGAGCAAGTGGGCCTTCAGAGTTACACTGCAGGCAGGAAAGAAATAATGATTGCAAGATACGTGAACGCTATTGCTGTGGGGGTCAGAGTTAAGGTTAATTAAATGTCTTCGTTGTGCATTGTCTTCCCCTTAAGGTGTTTGAGAGCCTTCTAAGAGAACCATTAACTCTGAACAGCCAAGGTTTTTAATGAATATTTTTATTGATTTTGCTTGCAACAGGTTTGCTCTTAACTTACCTACGTGCACTCTTCATGGTTTTTTGTGCCTTTAAATTATTCAGTATTACTAAATGATAAATTTTTAATCAGATATGACATGTAAATATTCCTATTTTTAAGACAAGGCCATCGAGGTGCATATAATCCATTTTTTCAGTCTTTCTACAAACATAATATGAATAAAATAGTTTTAAAATTACATGCAGATAACTAATGTGGCTCATATTGAACTAGGCAATTAAACCATCTGAATATGAATGGCTTGGTTATGTGCAAAAGTATATGTTTTAGCATTTCATACATTATACACGATTTGAGATTAAAAAGAACCTGCATCGAGATAAAGATCTCAATATTGTTAGGTCTCTTGTTTATAACCATGTTAGTGTGAGACATTTAAATGGTTATTAAGTGTGAGCATTTGTGATTCATTCCTTCTATATGTATGAGCATTTGCTTCCAACATGCCCGCTTCTCAGCTTTCAGGAGAACTACTGTTTCGCTGCCATGGAAATGAGAAATCATGAGAGTTAATGGAATGATGAATCTCCATTGCTTGAGGACTTTCAATCAAGGCTGGCTGTCTTGGAGAGTTATTGTGCTCATTGCAGGAGGAACTGGAGGAGGTAGTGACCTATGTCTTTTTTAAGGGCCTTTTCTGGACTTAGTATTGTGTCTCTGATGTAAATTGGATTTTTAATATTCAGTCTAGACAGATCTTCTGGAGGTTGTGGCTTCTGCTGATGGTGCTGAGAGAGTGGGGATCAGACTTTGGGGAGGTGACCTACACAGAGAGGTGTCCAAAGTCCTCATCCTTGAATCTCCAAACTGGGGATCCAGATGGAGCATCCCAGCTGGTCTGTGTGCCTATTAAAGAGCAACTGGACTGAGGGACAGGGAGAGATAAGTCATGTGGGACAAGGGACAATGGTTCCAAGCCGGAACATAGAAAGTTCCATCTGAATATAAGGAGGAACTTAGGCTGATTAAGGATGACTTAATCTAGGTGTGATTTAATCTAGGTGATCCTGCACCACCTGCAGGGGGGTTGGACTAGATGATCTTTCGAGGTCCCTTCCAACTCCTGACATTCTGTGAATCTGTGTGCTGGCACAGATCTAAGGCATAGACAGGGAAACTCTCATGAGTGTCCCAGGATAGTTACAGTCATGACTCAGAAACATTGGCACCATCCTCTCCGTGCAGTGGTGGCCCCTCTTCTCCATGGGAGTCAAAGTGGTGGGGGCAGCTACGTGTGTGGAGGGAAGCCCAAGTTTGTGATAGTGCAGGAGACACATGTTACACATGTATGCGCCTTCTTCACATATGGATGCACCTGAATGCAGAAGCAACTTTAGTTCTCAGGGGAGACCCTACCACTTGTAGATGGTAGGAGAGTTAGGGCCTCCTGCCTGCACCCTTCTACTGGCACAGGGTGGAAACTACAGGCTCTTAGCTGGGTGCTGGGGGTACCCTTGGAGGTTGGTGAGCATTTATTGCACAGTCAGCTGCTCCCACTATCACAGGCAAAAGAGTGAATCAACTAGGCTGAAACATCTCATGGGCTGGGGTGGCCTCAGATGAACACCCATTTCAACCTTTTTAAATGGATGAAATAGTCCAACAAAATCTGAGCAACTCTGTGTCCACTGAGAAGGGATTTACTCAGCCACGATTACAATGAATAAGAGTCTGGTCTCAGGAATGATCACTGATCTTTCGATTCTTACTCTTTCCATGAGCATCTGCTGCTGGCCACTAGTAGAGAACAGCAATGGAGGGAGACCAAAGTGTGGTTTGAACTGTAGTGGTGTTTCTGATATTCGTACTGGGAGTTCTTCTTGACTGCTCACATTTTAACACTGCTCGTATGAACAAAGATTTAAGCTCTCTGCAGGTCATGACTCATTTCACTTACATCACATGATATTACAATTCCAGCTCTAATATGTATAGACCAGATGATGTTAAACAGCAGGTGGGAAATGTCTGGTGACTTGAATTTACAGCTCAACAACTTCTTGGGAGTCAGTCCCAGTACTTGGAATAATTACCTATATTTTACATGTAACAAGTGTGAGGCAGTGGATGTCCACATCATGGTAATAAACTGCTGGAGATGGAGCAGGCAAACTGGAAGATTTCAGGAGGCCACATGATTTAAACACTAAACTGGACATCCATGCTGTTACTATATTTTTTGCATCAGTGCACAGTTCACTAGCTTCCAGGAGACTTACGCTCAGTAGCGGTTTTTTGTTCCTTCCCACTGCTTGTTTTACCCATCTAACAAAATCTCTCAGGTCTCTCTGGTTTTTGCCAAAAGAAATGATCGGTTCTGCTCCCATTCAAATGATCTATCAGCTCTGCATTATAAAATACAAGAGTACAGATATGAGAGCATTAGTTAAAGACATAAAGAATCACGCCCAAAGTTGTAAACGTAAATTTTTGTGAATTATTTTTTATTGAAGTATGTTCAGGAAATTTACATATAGATTAAACCCTAAATATACCAAATGTCAGTCTGTTTACATCCTGATGCCTTCGCATCGCTGTTGTGTATGGATTGGGTTCAGAGCTGGAGCATCCTCCTCGTTGCCTCTAAGGAAAACACTCGGCGGCACAGGCCACAGACACGCTGCGGGGGCCGGGTGTGTTTGAGTTGCTTGGACTTTGGTATGAACTTGTCAGAATTTTAATGTATGTTGCCTGAGAAGTTAATGAGCTTCCATCTGGAGACATATAACTGATTAGAGGCTCAATTTCTCCTACCTGAACAGCTCCGTCCTTTGTTCATAATCATTTCTAAAAAAAAAAAACCACCAAAGGCAACAGCAGCTTCTCCTTGTCTGAAGGAGCTGATCTTTGCTGAAGGCTGTTATTCCACAGACATGTACCCCATGCAGACAAACACCTAATTTCTTCTTGGTTTTGTCTCTCCCCCTTCTCCTTAAATTTCATTCCTTGGGCATTTAAAATTCCTCCTTCCTCAAGGTGATCTTGTAGTGGTTAGCAGTCCATCAGGATGGATGTGTAGATAATGTTGATATCCTTGCCTTCATGGATGGGACAGTATAATCTAATAGCTGAGGCACCTGAGGGGTCAGAACAGTGGGGTAATGTGATCACTTCTAACTAAAATATGATAGCACTGAAGGAGAAAATAAAAGCTTATGGAGCAAAAGCAGGCAGAGGTTGTATTTGAATTGTTTGGATAATGATATAACACAGCAGGAATGTGTCCACAAAACCTTTCTGAGAGAGACTGGCTGCCAAGGCAAAGGATTTGAAATCTGCCTCATAGACTCACTATTTCCTGGTGCAGTCCCCTTCTTTCATCTTTCTATCCTCATCTGGAAAAAAAAAAAAGAAACCAGGTTATGATCTGTCTAAATAAAGGCTTGCACAGCACCTGTGAATTCAGCACCATTTGGGTCTCTAGGTCACTACAATGAGGTTGAGCAGAGGTGATTGCTGTACCCTGGCTATCCGGTGCACTTTGCTGCAGGATCTGGAAACCGAGGGGAGCAGGGGAGGTACCTAATGATGGAATAACTCATTTGTGAATGTCAGGTGATGCATTTATTCCTCCAACAGTTTGAGGGCTCAGCTTATATGGACTCTTCTATTTTAGAGAGTACCCACAGTAACATTTTTCTTCCTCTCCCTTTGACTTTATTCTCATGAGCTGAAGTCAGCGTGTCGGGGTTGACCCAAGTACTGTCCAGTTCAATGGGGCAGAATGAAAGCCCTTCTGTAAGGATTTGGGAAGGACTTACGTCAGCCTGCTCTGTAGGATGGTACCATGTCTACTGATCCATGGGTGATAGGCTGCACTTAGCACCTGTTATTAAGTCATGAAGTAGCAATTAGAAGGTCTGCGTCAGTGATGGAGCAGGACCTAAATCCTGATGAGTCATTGGATGCAGCCACATGATGATGAGACCATTAGGATCTCAATCCAATGTTTCAGGAATGCAAAAGCTGCTTTTTGACTTGATGCAAAATGGAGGAAATAATTCTGTGGAAGCGAGAACTAACTTTAAAAGAGATGAAAAAAAGTTTTCCTTACTTGACTAAAACATCCCTCTGAGATGGTAACTACCAATGCCAGGCTCTTGCAGGCAGCCAGAGAAATGTCCTCAGGTCTTCAAGGCAGCTGTGAAATGAAAACTTTCTCTTAACAGATGATACATTCCCCTTATTAGTTGCAGCCCGGTGGCCACTGTCAAACACATATTAATTATTCCTCTATTTTTTCCTTTTTAGCACCTGCAAGAAGCTTTTGCCTTCCATAAGCAGGTCTTTATTGACCAGCAGTTTGTTATTGATTTCTGTATTCAATATAAAGTGTGGTAAATGGAGCCATTAGATTATTCTAGAGCTCTCACTTTTAGAAATGCAAGGGAGAATAGGACACTACAATGTGTTTCGTACGCATCGCACAATGTAGAGGGAGAAACCTGCTGCCTGAAACTGGTCTGTTTTGGTTGCAGATGGGTAAAATCTGCTGTTACATGTGTGGGTGAGTACATGTGCACACATTTCCACACGCACATGTGAGGGGGAGCATTCCATCCTGAGACAACTGGGAGTTATTTCTCATTTGAAGGCCAAGTCCATTCACTCCTATTCTCAGCTGTAAGGCAACATGATGATATTTGTTAGGCAGAACTTTGGGAACAACCTCTCTGGCTGTTGTTAGATCAATCACAAAGTGTGATGTGGGGAAGGGCTTGGCAGCAAATTTAGTTTAGGTAGGTTGGTGGGGCTTGCACAAATGGATGGAAAAGCTTGTCTCTGCCATCAGCACCCTTAAAATTAATGCATCTGCACCTAGCTATGAGCTGAAGGCCTGGGGACTGGATCTACATCCACGGAAAAAGTTCTGCAGTGGGTTATCCAGGTTACTAATACTGAATTCAGTGACTTTTGAGAGGCTCTGCATTTTGGCAGACAGCTTTGAGGTTCTTGCAGACAGACATCTCAAGGTTAAGCATCCTTCCCTGCTAGAAGTTAAGTGTATACGGTAAGTTCCTTGTACACAGCCTGCCTTGACCTACAGCAAGCATGAAGTTACAGTACCTTTAGAACAAGCATGTGTGGTTTTAACCTAGTTAGTGAGGGTGAATTCTGGTGCAAGGATGTTAAGTCACTGTGAAAGTAAATATGATACAAGACCCTTTTTTGCACTGGCTAAAAAGAGGTCTCTCTTTTCCTCAAGTTTCCTTTCAATGTGATTTACAGTCCAAAGCCTCTCTGAGTGCATCTGGGCTGTACTTCGTTTTCTGTATGATTTTGTCTGCTCTTCAAACAGGGAGATGAAAACTGGGTCAGGTAGTGCAAATGCAACTAAGAAATCTGCTCAATGAGGGACATCAACTGTAGGACTGGGGTGCCTCTGGAGGCTTCCTTGAATGCATGTCCCAATAACTTTAGGGCTGGAGAAAGAAGAAAAAAAAACAAAAAAAAACCCCCAAAAAGCCATTGCTTTACCATCTGCTTGATTTCTTCCCTTTTACCACTATAATAAATAGATATGTGACTCCTGCTTCTCCTTCCATCCTTGTGGAAGTCAGGACAAAATGACCTTCAGCTGCATGAAAAAACATGGAGCTGGGGAAATGAGCTGTTTCTTTTTCTGCCTCCTCTGGTCTTCTAATTATCCCCAGTTGCTGGATGCTTGCATGTGAATTAGGGAACAAGCCATCGTGATCTGCCATTGCTGCTGCCCTCTTGTCTGCAAAGAGAACTGGCATGGCCATTCTGTAAGCACGGTCTGTCGGCCGCTATCCAACAGCATGAATTTCTTAAAGCAGCTGACTTATCCCACTGTAGGTATGTGTATTTCCAAGCAGAACTGTGTGGTGGCCATGATCATTTACCCCAGTGGATCTGGAAAGTGCCTAGCACAGTGGTTTGGAGTGATGACAAGAGAAGAACCTGTCCAGTCCCGTGCCTCTGAACAGTGACAGTATGGAGCCTGTGGATGTATGAGCACTTCTCTCAACATGCCTCATTACCTAGGTATACCCCTACCTGATGCTTCATGGGCGTCTCTCCTCTCTAGGCAGCTGCATCTCCACTAACCCCAGAAGTTTCTCATGGCTGGCAGCGGAGCAGTTCCTGGTGCTGTGTGAGGATGTTGGTGACCATGGTCGCAGACATCTGCTCATGTTGCCAGTCTCTCACTGCTCTGCTGTGACTCTGCACTGGATCAGTGACTGCTGTTCTTGGGGGATGTGATGCCATACAGGAAGAGCAGGACAGGGCTGAGCAGGAAGAAAATCTTTTTCCAGGCAAGTTCTCTATCTCTGGAGAAACTCTCTGCAGTCTCAGAGGTCCCTTCCTCTAGGCCTGTAAATGACTCTGTGTTTGCACTGTCACATCATGTTTGGACTTGAGCACAGAGAGGTTCAGACTTCCCAGAGGCCTGAGGAAGAAATGAAGGTAGGGGCTCACAGCCCAGCTACTCCTTCCATCACCAGGAGGGATGGGAAAGGACTGGGGCTCCCATGGCAGCACCAATGCTGTGGTGTAGTACCAGTGACCTGGGAAAATGACCAGCTGCCACTGATGCATCTTTTTCCCCTGGACACAGGTGTGAATGGAAAGAAACAGGCCACAGTCTTGATTGAGATTCTCCTAAACTCAAGAATTGCCTGTGCTTACACCAGCACCTGCACAGAAGCAGGCAGAGAGGGTGGGGTTTGTACCCTGGGAACTCCATGGGCTTTGCAGCCCCAGCACACGTTAACCAACCACCAGGAGCTTGCACCGCTTCTCATCTTTCCTGAATGAACAGGGACCTTGAGTCTTTCGAGCCATTTGTCATTTTTTATGAACACACCAATTCACTTAAAATTCTCCCACACTATCTTCCTCCCGGCTCTTGCTCGGTCCATTTAGTTGATTGCCGCATACTCCTGTTAGTGCTCTGTTGGGCTGCTGATGTATGTTTAGTAACTCTCCATAGTAGACTAGTTCTAAAAAAATACAGTGTTAAGGATTTTTGACACAGGGAGCTTAAAAGCCAAGGATATGTATTTCAGGGTGAAGCCTTGCTCTTGGCCTCCAGCCCTTCCGCTGACATTGTATGGCGGGATTGACAATAGAATTTTTTGGTCCGTGTCCCTGCATTAAAGTTAGTTAAACAGGGTTGGGGGTTTGGGGATTTTTTCTTTACAGTTAATTATAGTTTGGCAATCGTGCTTTGTGATGATTGAAGCAGCTCTGCATGTAATAGATGTACTCAGGTAATTACCTTGTCTATTTAAAAAGGCCTCATGGACAAATACATTTCCTTTTCTCTTTTTATTTTTCCCCTTTCTGAAAGAAGGGGTGGAGAGGAATGCAGAACAAACAGTGCATGTGTTCTGAAGGGGCCCTGACATATATCACACACAGACACATGTGCACAGAGGAGCAGGTCTGTCTCTCCGTGTCGCAGCGGCACGGTCAGACCTAGGATTCCCACCCCGCAGTATCTGCGCTGCACCGTGCTCAGTAATAGCAACATCTTTTAATGGGTTACGCTCGGTGCTTTCATGATACGAACCTGTCAGGCTCCATTTCCTTCCCACACATACCGTGCTGTTTTACAGCTTTCTCATGCCTTGGGTGAGAAAAAGCTTCCTCTTGCTTTCAGCTCCAGCTGGAGAACTATTTTATTTCTCCCTCCCACCTCTCCCTGCACAGGGAGGCTTGGCCTGGTGTGGGGAGAGCCCTGTGGCATTGGGGGGGGGTGAGACTGGCTGCAGCAGATGCTCTTGGGCTGCAGCTTCACAAGGTGTTGGTCGGGGCAAGAGCATAAGGACCTGAGTCTGTAGACATTAAACGGGGTCAAGCTATAGGCTGCTCCTGCTGCTGTGATTGCTCTGCTGGTGGTAGAGGAAATTGCTCCAAATCAGATTTAAAAGTGAGGCCCTTACTGCTGCAGGAAGGAGCGAGTGCCATGATGCCTGAGGTTTCCTTTGAAAGGGTTGGCCTCCACTGGCAGGGGCTCAGGTCTGGTCCCACTTCTATCTCTTAGGTAAAAGGCATTTCTGAGCTACAGCAGTAGTGATTCACTGCGGGTGCTTTACTGCGGCATCTTGTGTGACTGACACCTACGGCACCACACGTGGATTGCTGCAGGGGTCAATCAACCACAAAAGATTCTGCTAATTAATGTAATATGGCATTGTCTATATATGATATCATCACAGATCCAAACATCTTACACCTGGGGTTAGAAGAAAGTGTTGGCTGGATTTTCTTTGCCTATGATTAAAATTCTAGTCTTGAAGTCTCCTTAGGAATAGGAATAATTATGAGAGGTCATTTGTCAAAGAGGGTTCAAGCATATGATTAATTTATTGCACTTCAGCAATTTGCCATGAATCATCTTCTCTCTGTTGTGTCTCTTTATTTGTGTGTCCCTAGCTCTAGGCATATAGATTGGGGTAGGTTAATGTGTATTTAAATGACAATATATTTATATAGGATGAATTTTTAAAACAGTAGTGAAAAAGCCAGTGATTTTCATGGAATTGCTCATGTTTTTGCCAAGACTGTGCTATTATTGTACTGGTATGGTAGTACAGAGCTCAAACTGTAACCTGGCAATATTTCCTAAAGGTGGTAGTAATGTTGTTTAAGTTAACCTGCCTTGGAAGATGCTTTTCAACCCACGTCTTATTAGCAATAAGATTTTTGCCTCCAGCTGTCAAATATTTCATTCTTGGTTTCTTGAACTGCCCACCACTTGGTCATTTATAGTGTAAAATCTTGTCTTTGATACAATTAAATTTGTTATCCTAAATGTTACCAGGTCTCAATACTCTTCTCAAAATCTAATACTTAAGAATTACTTCTCATTTCACCAACTTAATTTTGATTATTCTTTTTTTCTTATGCATCAGACATACTGAAATGCCTCATATCTTCTTGGGCAGGGTCATTCTGGGAGAGTTCTGCAGTAAATAAGTGAAGACATTGCCAGTACAATCCTGCTGAATTAATTCACAGAGGTTTTGAATCCCTTCCTTACCTTGTGTCCAACTCATTTGACTTCAAGGAATTAATGTGATTCTTTGGTTTGAAGAGTTCGTTCATTCTTTTCTGAGACCTTTCAGATGTGCTTTCTTTGCAGAAGGGGGAATTTTAGTGCATATACACACATGTGTGTGTGCACACACACTCACAAAAATTTTCCACATATATAGTGTTTTAGACTGACTGGAAAAATGCCATGTTATGGTGGAAATGCCAGTCCTTCAGATAATGTGGCACTGATATGCAATTGATACCTGGTTGTACACTATGTCCTTTTAAAACTTATATTTTTATATATTTTTGTGATCAATACTCCATCTATCTCCTGTTATGCAGACAGTTCACCAGTTATGTCTTGTATCTTGTGTGAGTTCCATGTGGAGCCTTATAAGCCAGCAGTGTTGTCTCAATGCAGGTGCCCCACTTGAGCCTCTCAGGTCAGATGAGCTCTTGGAACTGCCAGGATGGCCAGGAGTTGCTGGGCAGTACATTCTTGGTGTATATGAGGTCATCGTGATGTCTGGGAATGAGATTATACAGTTCTAACAGATTTTTTTTTTTTTTTGTGTCTTTCAGAGTGTTTTATTGCTCTTATGACTAAATACTCCTTAGTACTGTGAGATGACCCAAACAATTTACATTCTAATAAGCAAAAATAGAGAAAAGGAAATGTGGCTATGTATCTTTTACAGACAGTGAACTTACTCATTGCAAGTTTAAGTGACCTTTCTAATATCATGCAGAAAGTGAATAATGAGCAAGGAGTAAACCGAGCTATCCAGAGTCTTGGACTGGAATTTTAATCACAAGACCATCCCTAGAAGTAAGAATTTTTTGCTAGTACAAAGCATGTCAGGGGACATTTGTCCTTTGCTGTCACTCCATAAAGGAAAATATTTACACACAAGTCCTAGGGAGGAGTTGGTTTGGGTGGGAAGAGGAGGATCAGCCTAGGATTTTTTGCATCATCCTCCAAGAATTTCTCACACAGGGAAAGGAAAGAAATCCCCCAACTCATCAGGCTTTGCCTTTTCACTCTAAGGATTAAAAAAGCATCAGTGTTGGGTCCTTACAAACTGTTGGGTTTTCCACTGCTTGGACTGCCTGAAGCCCTGTGGCATGGGAAGAGCCCTGTTCTGAGCATTGTACAGCCGTTGCCACCAGCGCTCATAAGCTCTTGCTGCAGGTCTCCAAGCTATTATTCTCTAGTCACATTCCCTGTGCAGAAGTACTTGTATTTCTCAACAGAAAAGTACTTTCCCCTGCTTTAAGCCAACATGTTGTGCTTGTATTGAAATGCCACCAATGAAACATGGGTCAGTGGAGACATCTTAGAGAGGTTATCCTGTAACTGCCCACTTCACCTTCTCCTGAAATGACCATTACTGAATAGGGTAGAGGCCAGGAGAAGGTCTCCTATCACCTTTGCTCTTTTTGCCATGTCCCCTTCAGCAACCATGGGGGTACAGTGAAACAGTTTTATTCACTAACAAGAAAGAGGAGGGGGATGCCTTGGTAAAAGCCTTCTGGGACTCAGAGTGGCTGTAGCATTTCCAGCAGGGCTGTAAAATGTGGATCATCTTCTTCTGAGCTTCTCCAAGCTTGACTCAAGTGGGAAGCAATTTAAAGGGTTGCAAGGACTTTTTTTACTGGCCTTCTGACAGTGCTCACACCAATTTTTACTATGAAATACTTTTATACCATTTCTGAGTTGACCAGAGTTAAGACAGGACACTCAGAAGGAAGGTGCTAGGATTTGATCCTGATTGTAGACATAAGCTTCAAAATCCTGCAGAGTCAGAAATCACTTACATCACTACATGAAAAGTGTTGCCCAGGGCTTTCAGCCCTTGTCTTTGGGCTGAAAGGACAAGAAAAAGCCTACAGATATGTGTGGGAGGTTGAACAGGCTTAGTGGAAATAGAGTTGAGCTCTCTTATGGTAAAGACTCCCGAGGACTGTCTTGCTAGGACAGTTACAGTTCTTGCCAGTCAAGTCAGTAAGGATTGCTCAGGTGATGGTGGCCTTTGCTGCTGTAGGAAATGAATGCTTCCCTGTTTATTGCTTTTCCTTTTTTACAAAGCAGAACCCAGGTCAATTAGTTGGACAAGCCTGGCAGCCTGCTGGGAAATCTGCAAAGCTAAAAGCAGTGTTAAGAGAATACTTAGATAAATTGCTGAATCTGCACTCATTAACACGTAACAAAAGTGCTTAAGCGTGAGTTTAGGCATGATAAGCTTAAGGGACTTGTTAAATAACATAAACTCTAGGATTTCACAAGTACTCAGTGTTTTTCTCTGGAATGATGACTGTGGAGATTCCAAGTAGACAATATTATTAATGTTCATTTGTTGCTTAGGCTAGCTTGTATCAGACTGTCTTGAAATTAAAAAGAGCAAGAAATTCAAAGACCTTTTGGTGTATATATTTTCACACTTCAGAGACTCAACATTGATTTTCCAAAGTAAAAAATTTGCCTTTTGAAGAAAAGTATTTTTTAAAAAAAAGAAGAAAAAAAAAAAGAAGAAGAAATCCACAGACAGGACTTGCAAAAGGTCTTTTCTTTTCCAAAACATAGTGAAACTGTTTCAAAACATAATGAAACAGGAACTATATTTGTGCATATCTTCCAAGATTAACAATTATTTTCTTGAATACTAATTTCCCTCATAGTCACATCTCTATTACTTAGATGATGATACAAGATCACATCAGGAGGGAGAATCACACAGCTTTCAAAAGTCACCAACAGGATCTCTTTACTGGGATAGATTATGGTTTGGAAGGCAAAGAAACAGTATAACAGGAGTGTGCCTTCATTTTTATCTTTAAAATAAATAAACCACTTATGGAGTAATATTTATAGGCTTCAATTTTATCCTATTTCAGTTACCTGAAGAACAGGAACAACCCTCTGCTCTCTATGTTATGCACAAGGAGTGATGACGTACTTGCTCATGATCAGAAGAGACATTTGTCTGATTTATTTCCCAATAAGCTCATAAAATAGCAAATATTTTGGTCTGCCTGCTATGTCTCTGTGTAAAGACATATGTGTATATTTGTTTTTAGAGCTGAATGAGTAATTGGAAACAAATAATTTATTTAACATATTTTCCTTCAGCTGAATCTACAAAGCAATGCAGTGTAATTGGGAAAGCAGCTCTGTGCCTCTTAATGCAGAGAGCTTTTGAGTAGGATTGATATAAAAGTTGCCAACAAGTAATTTCTTAACAAAACACCCTTCATTAAAAACCAGGGAAAATAAATGTGTTTCCTGGTTTTCTTTCATTCAAGAAAAAGACCTTAAAGTGTATATATATGTGTATATATATATATATATTAGCAAAGGGATCATGAACAGAGGACAGGGATGTGACATCTGACTCCGAATACCACTTCTTTCTGGTAAGGTACAACCTGCAGAAGGACTAATATTAGCAATAGAGGTAAAGAGAAATATATTTGAAAAGAAGTCACCTTATATCAGTGGTGCCTGGTGGCACAACAAAGCTAGATATTTTTTTCAGCTCTTACTTCAAGTGGGTCTATTTATGCCGGAAATGTAAAACCTTCATCACCAGCAAGTATCTGCCGTTCTTTGGTAGCAGGGCCACTATCCTGTTTCGCTGCCAAAAGCTGCTGCAGGGACTGTTGGCTGTGTGGTCTTATGAAGACATAAAACGTGGAGGTGCACAGGATGTGTGCAGGCTAAATGTGACTGCTAATTCCGTATCTCTTCTTGCTTTGAGCTTCCTCCGTGTCGCCTTCACCTGGTCATGGTCCTTGTCATCTAAACGGTATCAGTTCATTGCAGCAGAACAAAATACACATTCATATGTTTAGGCAGTAGCTTAGTACTGAATGTGTTTTCTGCATCTCACTGAAAGTTAATGGCCATGAACTCCATGTCTGAAAAATTTATTTGGAGTGATGATTATGATAATGTCTCTTGGGGTGCATTTATCACTCGTGCTTCTGAAGTGAGTCCTGTGGTAAACAAAGGTTGACATATCTGTTTCCCTGTTCAATTAGCAGCATTAGATGCTCTTAAAATATTAATCTTCCAATCAAAGTTGCAAAAGAATTTGTGGAAAGAAGACAGTCCAGGGATACAGGGATGTATGAATGTAGGATCTCTTTGCAACAGTGTTATAATCTGGAATGAAAACATTTTTAACAGTAACTATACTCCAGTTCTTTGATACAGTTTGTCCTGGGATTACAAAAGCATCTCACGAGCCTCAAAACAGTGCTCATGTTCTCCTTAATGTTACAAGGCCATATAGAGACAAATGATTGATTCCAGATGGTTGGGAGGATCAGAGGAGCTAGAGAGACTAGAGCCTGGCCTCCTCCTTCATCAAACTCACTTTTTTGCACTCCCTCCTTTATTTATTGCTTGAAAATATGCCTGTGCCCTTGTTTTGTCCTAACCTGCTCTTCATCCTTCCATGTATAGAACTTTCTGCCAGCTATTCAGCTGACTTTCCAGAGGGTATTCAGAGACCATGCAGAGACCCTGTGTGGCTGCCCGCAGCTGGGACATCAAATAAATGCAGGGTGTTGGGACTTCAGGATGTGGAGTGTTAAAAATCAGATTGCTTATTTCTAAAACCAAATACAGAAACATGCTGCTAATGTTAACACTGCTATAAATGGGTTTCATCATTGTAGGCAATGCTTGAATGTATCCTGTGAGCCCCAGATATTCAGGAGCTACAGTTTACTTGGACATCCATAGCTGGTGGGTGGCAGTGATGGCCCACAATTCTTATCTTCTGAATCTCCATGCTTGTGTCTGCTGGAAATGTGTCTCCACTCCAGGAGCCACTGGCAGTGGTGACCTTGGTGTCTGAAGACACAGATGCAGGCGCTGAACTTTGGTTGCCATTCTTTGGTGGAAACATGGTCATACGTGTGCTCCAGGTGTGTTGATGTCTCAGTACTGATCTAGATGGTCCCTTTGTCTCTGTATTTCTCCATCTGTTATCTGTGGTTTCACCAAGGAAAGTGCTGAGGGCAAAAAATGTTTTTTTGATTCTGCATTTGCAAATAATCCAATAAGGGCATGGCTTCTGAATGAGCCCTTAAGGCACTGCTGCAGTAACATAAGTGATAAATAATAATAATTATGATAATAACGGAGATGGCATCTATTAGCAGAGACACTAATAGAGTTCTAATAAGAATCACAACTGGGTGATGCTTTTTAATCAGAATTAATGACGTGTTGAAATATGTTATAGCAGGATGCTGTTGATTCAGCAGCTGGGTATCAACACAATCTCAGACATTTCTCTAAGTAAGTTCAGGCCAAAGGTAATTAGTTAGACTACAGATAAGGAAATTCTTCAAAGCTGTGCATCCCTTTTGGGGAAACATCTATTTATCTATCTGTTA
The DNA here is from genome assembly GCA_013399135.1 of Heliornis fulica. NCBI lineage: Eukaryota > Metazoa > Chordata > Aves > Gruiformes > Heliornithidae > Heliornis > Heliornis fulica. Next base: position 361,188 of record VXBZ01003196.1, read on the forward strand.
GGATGGACATGTGAATCCATTTGCCATTAGGGCTATTGGAAGATGCTAATATATGTTCCGTTTTTGAAAATTCATGTACATGTATCAAGCACAAGATATTTAAGCATCTTACCACAGTGTCATTCTCCTCTTAAGAAACTGAAACATGGGTTTCCCTGAAAGTGCTTCTAACAGAGTCCATACACTAAGCAGATAACAGTCCAGATTTACATCAAAGCAATCACTTCTAATTAGTAGAAACTAGTAGTAATAAATACAAAACTCCATTTTACCACAGGCTGACCTCCAGCTCGACAGCAAGGAGATAAAAGAAGATCTTGCCTTGCTCTAAAATCCCCAATATTTTGTTAAAATGTACATTCAAGCTCCATTTGGGGTGAACGGTCTACCACCACAGTGTGGTGCCTTCCAGAGCTGGTGACTGGTGAGGACATTAGTGATATCAAAAGGACTCCTGGCTTGCTCCCATTGGATATCCTGTTGTACATGGATGCCTATGAGACAGCACCAGTGTCTGGTCAATGTAACCTATTGCTAAGGGCTTGCCACGGGACTCTGTCTAGGAGATGCTCACTTCTTTGCTTTGTGGTGCATGTCCCTGGTCCCTGCACTGGTGACCCTCTTTGTTCAGGGGCTTTCTGTCTCCTGCAATGGGAGCCCCTCTCGATGTCAGACTAGGAGCCAGTAGATGTGTGCCATGTCACAGGGGATGATGCTTGCACGGCACTGGATAGCTGGAGAGGTTCATGATTCAAAAGTAAACACTGCTGAAACATCACGAGGAGTTTCCTGGAAGTGGATGATTTCAGGGGACTGAGGACAGCCCAAATGCAATGACAAGATGTCTTTCCCTGCTGTACATATCTTCACAGTTTATCTGGAAAGGTCTAAGAGCAAGGAACATGTCTTGAAAAAGCAGAGAACTACGTGGCAGCATGAGCATGTGTTTTCTTCTGAATTTCACTGCTCACTCTCTCTAGCAGCTTATCAGCATCACACACCACTGTTGTACAGTAACATTGAATAGCAGTGTCAGCATCAACTGAAGGTGATAGAGAAGTGACTGCCCATGATTGATTCACCCTTCCCTCCTCAAAGGCCAGTCTCCTGGTCTTGAATGTAGGATGAAGCAATAATTGCTCCTCCTCTCCTTTGCCAGCTGGGCTATCCATGCAGTAGTCTCTGGTCTTCAGCAGGACTTCTCTCTCAGTACAGAGCCTGTGTCATCGATGGATCACAATGCCTCTCTGCTGCATCTCTGCTAATGAGCAATCATGAGTTTCTTGATGTAAATCTCCTTGCATCCCTCCTTAATGATACTGAGTTTGTTACGATCATTGTTCTTCTGACATCCCATCTATTATGGCACCATTTATTTAGTGAGGGCTTTTTTTTTAAAAAAAGAAAATAATTATTCCACTCTGTTCTTGTTCCAGATGGCTTCTATAATTAGTTTATTACTTTTGCAGATGTTGTATGAAAACTTCAGGATGTGAGCCAACAATGGGGAGATGAAGCTAATGAAAGTGAGTTTTCAGTTGATTATTCACAGTGTGGAAATAAATATATTCTGTGTGTCAACTAAGTGCAATGCAGAATGCAAAGCCTGTATTTGGAGCGCTGGCTTCCAAATGGTGTGTGTGTTTGTTGTACCAACGTCACTGCAGTCAGGTCAAATTGTTGTCCCCTGCTTCCATGGGCAGGAGGCAGGGAAAGGCCAGTGTCTCTTCTGCCCGAAGGACTAGGGCATCATGATCAGGAATAAAACAGCTGTGTCCCATTTCCAGTCAATAAGCTCTAATCAACTGTCATCTTCACCTGGATCATTTCTCTCCCTGCTGCAATCCCCAGAAAGGAGGATGTCCCTGTTTGGTTTTCATGACTACTTTCTTATACTGCACTGGTTTGTACAGCAGCTGCATCGTGGAAACAGACCTCCTGCCCTCTGTTCATATGGTAATGAGATGATGACATATTTACTAATTTTCTAGGATGGCAGTTATTTCATTAAGAGCAATTATTCATTCCCTTTTTGGATGTAGATTGCAATTTAAAAAAAAAGGAAAACAAAAAAGAAAAAGAGACTTGAGAGAATCTCCTTTGCTCTGGAAAACAGCGTTTCCCTCCAAAGAACACCAGTACCCATTTATAAGCCCTCCTGGATAGGTTTCAACGTTAATATCCTTGGCTGAAAATGCTTGGTGATTAATAGCATTGACCGGCTAGTTAAATACACGATCAACCTGGGAGCAGTCATGCTTCTCAAATAACAACAGTAATTGACAGAATGTTCAGCAAATAAAACTAGCTTAATGCTGTACTAATATATAATTAAAATACCTGTAACTCTTTCCCCCACTGGGGACACAACGCCGCCACAGAAATACCAAGTGTTGCGGTTTACAAAAAAGGTATCAGATTAAACCAGCCTGATTTTTCTTTCTGAAGCCTCCCTCCCCCTCCACACCGTAAATAGCCACAGTGGTAATATTGTATTCAGAGGTGCCAGCGAACACAAGACCACTTCAGTTTACAGTTGCTCCCACACATTGTGCCTGCAAACAGGAGGCGATGTATATTTAACGAGTTGCTCATCGGCATCCTCCCTTTCTGCATGAAACGTATCCCACCTACAGCTCAGGGACATAAATTATTTACAGCCAAACAAAAAGCGAGGGCGTTTAGTGATGACATCCCGGTGGTGTGAGTGGAGATAAGAGCACTCAGCCTCTCTTATACCGATTCTCCCCCTTCCGTGCTGGCCAGCCCAGGGCTGAGCACCGGGAGAGTCCTGTGCCACCTGTCAGTACCTTGTAGTGCAGGGATCCTCCTGCTTGTGTACAAGGTACTGGCTTCCTATTCCTCAAACATTTTGTTCTGGCTTTATCCTGCCCCCATCCCCTCTACAAGCACGTCCTAGAAGGGGTTTACTGGCAATGTGCATTTAAATGTAGGGCACGTCTGGAGCTTCAAGCGTGCTGCAGCTTTGCGGTCCAAATCTTTCACCGTCCCTGGAATCGAGAGGGGAGGGGAGACATTGACCCTCTATCTGTGCATTAGCCTGAGCTGCCAGACAGAACTAGGAAACAGAGCACTGTGATAATCTCCTTTCCCCTTCCACTGCCAACACATCCTCAGCTATAACAGAATTACGATGTGTAGTTCTCCCAGCCTTGCTGGCACTGCAGCGGATGTTAATCAATGTGTGCTATCCATTGAACTATTTGTTTTATCCAGGTGTGCTATTAACCTCCTCTCTATCAATCCAGTGAGGGACAGAACTGTTCAGAAGTATGTGTGTGATCGCTACTTTTACAGAGGGTATAGTAAAAAAATTAAAACTCCATAAAACATCAGGTCAGGTTCACACCAGTATAATTCTTCTGGTGGCAAGGCCAGAGGAGGGCTGGAGCCCTTCCTAGAAAAAAAACACTGAATATGTAGACTCAGTTTTGGAGCTGTTGTAGAGCAAGAAAAAAGAAGAAATTAAAATAACTTTATTAAATAAGGTAGCTTATAGGACAAAAGCATAAGTAGATTGAAAGCAATGATAACACAGGACCACCAATAGCAATATTTTGTATTATGGAAACAGGCGGAGCAAGTGCAAGAAATAGGAGCATCAGAAATCTAAATCTTGTGCAAAAATATAAAGCAAGACTCTGTCCTAAAGACATTGGATAGAAAAAGAGGGATTTGTTTTATATTTTTTCCAAATTGGGAAACATGATTAGGATGAAGTGATTTATTACAAATTAGAGGTTATGCAGGATGCTCATGACTTATCTCCAAATGTTAGAAATTGTCTGTTTCTTTTTGAGACTGGCCATCTCTTTCTCTGGAGGGAAAGCAGGATGTAATGAAAAAAGCTATCAACTCCCTAACTGGAGAGTACTGGGAGGACAGGGGTAGATAAAATGAAGATAAATTGCTGGAATAATGGAAAGTGAGAATTTTACTGGATTTTATACAGTGACCAGTTCACTAAGAATTCAGGCTACTGTTAAATCATTAAATTACATAATAAATGAAAAGGGTTTTATTAATATATGTTCATACACCTATCCAATTAAATCTATACATTTTTAAAAAATCTCATTTTTACAGCAATTCCTAGTTCAAAACCACTCTCTTCCTCTCTTTTTACTATCATCATTCTCTGGCTGCCACTTGGATGCTTTGTGCAGCACCATTACAGAGCTGACATCTGTTGTGATGCATCTATTCTTATAAATAGGCCTATCTGTAGTACCAGGCTGCTCTTTTTTTTTTCTCATCTGGTTGTTCAGTTGTTGTTTTCCACTGTTTTTTGTTTTTAAGTTAGCAAAAGAAAAAAAAAAAGTTACCAAGAAACTTTGCAGTCGATTTGCAGAGCGTCACATTATTTTGAGTGTGTTGGGTCAGGTGGGGAGAGGGGCGAAGGACCTGTTGCTACTGACACAGCTGCCAGACAGATGTTGAAACACTTCTTAGGAAATTTTCCTTCATGATCCAAATTGAAATCAGTAGGACAGAGAAGCTATAGGGGAACATCACACCATTACACTGTTGCCACAGATGCTTTTCATGAGTTCAGTGTGGCTTTGCCTGCTTAGTCTTTTCCACTGCAGGTCTAATGCTTCCTAACTCTCATCCCAGTTCAGAGCCATTGCCTTTAAATAGCCCACTGGAGTTGTTTTGTTGACAATCTTTCTAGGCTGACAAATCTGCGCACTTGAACTGGACTGACACACCGATCTCTTAATTTGTATCCACCTTCGAGTTGGGATCTTGGTGCAAATTGATTCTTCAGCATTTCCATGTGCTGACAGCAGAGACCTTTCACTTGCCACTGCCATCCAGATGAGGAATCATCCCAGAGTGATCTGCTGCAGGCATCCGTGCAACGGCTGCAAGCTTGAGAGCAAATTAAAAACATGTTGGGAGGTGAAAATAGCTGGGGTCATCACTGTCATTAAAGTCTGACAAGCTGTGAAAATTTAATCTGAAAATTCTCCTGTTGGCTCAGTGTCACCTCACTGATGAAATCTGGAGTATGATACTAAAGGGTAGGTGCTAAGGAATCTGTTTCAATATCATTCCAGGCTCAGTGTACAGCATCGTGGAACATCTGATCTGCTAGTGTGAACTGTAGAGTATGTTGCCTCTCTCAGACAGCCACTTCCTGCACCGAGACCCTCAGGACTCCTCATGCGCATTGAGAGTTCTTCAAGCACCAGGTAAGAGTTGATTATAAGGCAGATCCACAGCATGTCATTAGCAATTTCAGTCTTGAATTATCTTAATGGTTGAATGGCTTTTAGTGGTAGAGAGGGTGCTTGGCTAACAGGTTAGGTCAAGGCTGATCCTAAACCTTGAGGAAAACTGCACTCACGTCGGAATTTCATGGCTTCAATATTGACTTTATGGGCCATATGATGGCCCCTATGATGCATCATTCTCTCTTTTGCATCAGACTTATTCTACAGTTAATGGCTTAACGCTTTTGAGTTGGCACTTTTAGTACAGGGGATTGTATTTCTCTTCACATGGCTCATGAACAGATAATCAGAGCGCTGAGAAATACAGCTCACCTTCTATAGGCACTATCTTTCTAAGGGAAAAAGACTATGGCATATTAAATAGGTTTCAGGGATACTCTTGTTTAATATAATACAGAGGCCTGTTAAGAATGATCTACACATCCAGTGGACTGAGGTGGGGTTTGGGTTTTGGTTTTTTTTTTGGTTGGTTTGTTGTTGTTGTTGTTTTTTAAATAATTAAGATGGATCAAAACACATCAAAATTCAGGGCAAGTGTATTTGGATCTAAGTGTGGCAAATGGCCTCCAGAACCAAACAGAAATGTAAGGCCCAGGACGACGCGGATGTCCTGCTATTGCCTTGGCTCAAATTACATCAATTCCCCTCCTCACCTGTAATAAAAACCTCAGAATCAGGCACTCAGCATCTGTGACTGTTATAAAAAGATGATGCTTTTAGCATCATGAGTGTGGAATCTCCGTAAGATCTTCTGCTCAGATAGCAGATGGAGTTGAACATTTCTACCAGGAAAAAGTGAGCAAAACAAAGTGACACAAACCTTGAAGAGAAACCAAAGATAGATATAGCAAGATGATTTTCTACCAGTCTGAATTCACCATGAGATGAATGAGCAAACAGAGGGATCCTAAGAAAAGGAGCCAGGTTTTGGTATTAAGGAGTTTTACATTTTGGGGAGGTTGTTTAGACCCTAGGAGAGGGATTTGGTTGTGGACCGATTAAAAGCTGAGGCTTGAAAATTGGTTAGTGTTATGTATAATTACTTTTCCAGTGATATCAGGAAATTATTTAAATGCAAATTGTAACACACTGCCAGAAGGTAGATGTATGGCACTGAATAGAGCTGTTTTACAAAACAAGGTAATTTTAGGAAATTACCTCCCTGTCCTGAGAAAAAAACAACGATGAGTGTGGAATTAGTGGTACCAATAATGTTTTATCACTGAGATCAGTTAAACATTACTCTCCAGGACTTGGGTTGCTATAAATCTCTTTTAAAATGAGTAACAATGGTTGCCTAAGTAAAGGAGACTTCTCAAGCAAAACAATTTCCCTAGCTTTCTTGCAAAACCAGGCATTTACCATTTAACACCAGCTGGCTGGGAGGGCAAGTGGAAAGTTGAGAAGGTTTTAAAGCTTAAACTCCTGCCCTTGTGGTTCCTAAAACTGTAAGCTTTGTAGGTGACAGCCAGATTTGTCTAACTTTGTAACAATACTGTGTAGCTCCTTGCCATTTAAATTGCGTTTTAATTGGGGGATTCATAGAAACCACCCAGGTCCAGTACTGTGCCTCTCTGAGCCACTTTGTGAAAGCCACAGGAGGTCCTTCTAGGACCTTCAAAGTGAGCAAAAGCAAAAGGAGAAGAAACCCCATGAACCTCATAAAAGACAATAAATTAACTCAGATTAATGTAGAGAGAATACCACAGTGTACTGGAGGTTGGGAAGTAATTTGTTTAGCTTTCTTGAAAGGACTGAACTCTGTGGACTCTCCCATCCCATCCATCAGGCTCTCCTGCAGGACCTTTGCAGACTATGCTGCTGGTCCAGCAAGAGAGCCGTGCTTGTTTGACAAGTCCAGGAATTTAAAGTTTCTGTTCCATACTCAGACCGTCATTTGCTTTCCTTTAGAAGGGTAAATAGAAAAAAGAATGTTTTGTTGTAAAATGGCACATTTAGGGGATCAAGATTATGCAATTCTGGTTGGCTTGTTCAGCCTGCTTTCGTACCAACTTGCATTGAATGAGGTTGGGTAACTCCTGGTGTTACAGAATGGGACTTACTCATACTAAAAGCCTTACGAAAGAAAGAGCAGAAATGGTACAAGCATGTGTGGAGGTGTGATGCTGTTGGTTCCTGCTCTGTTGGGCTTTATGCCAATCTTGCTAGGGCAGGTTTTGGTAATCGCTCAGAACCAGGTTTCCATTATCCACTATCAAGGTCAGATTTTGAAAAAGATTTTAAATAAATTGGGATACTGGTCTACCTCAATTAAAAAAAATGGGGAACAGAAGTGTTTTTTTTAACTAGAAACACTTTTCCCAAGGAATAGAAACTACTACTATCCCCACAGCCCTTTTGATGATCCTCTGAAAAGGGGTTCACAGTGACAAAAATAAAGAAGCCTTCTGGAAAGCTGTCCTAAAGACTCCAGAGCTCAGTGAGCTTCCAGGACAGTCAGTGATTTAACACTGTATCTAAAACACTTGCATGCAATGTCTAGGAGTCTGTCACAGGTAGAGGCTGCGGGCAGGGAGCCCAGTTCCCAGCTGCTCTGAATGTCTGAGAAGAGCTGAGATACAATCCCAAGGGAAGGGGATTCAGCTGGTTGTAGGGATCACACAAGGCAGGAAGCATCAAGATGCCAAGCAAGGGAAAATCACTTAGAGACCTTCTTGCTTAAGACCACCATTTCCACCCCTTAATCTGTTTAAGGGAGTCGTCAGGGGCATCAGACTGGCAGAGAAGTGAAAGAACAAACAATCTTGCTATGTGCATGCCAGCACCCAGCATGGACCCCCTTGTGCCCTGTATATGTGCATCCTTATGTAAATACATATGACCAAATGTTTCTCATCCACATCGTCCTGGGCCTTACATCATAAAGGACGTAATTGCAAGACATTTCTCACACTCCCCAAGGAGCCTGCTGTGACAGCTGCTAAAAGACAAATGCCAGCAGCAATCAGTGCCTGGCTAGTGATATTTCAAGCAATGTGTAACCAGAAAAAAGGTTCCCCTGTTGTCTGTGGTGCCACTAACCTCCAAAAGCAAGAGAATATCTGAGATGAGATCTATACCTTAGAACTTGGGATGTTTGCCTGCCTTTCATTAGTGTTAGGGGTATCTGAAACCAATCTACCTTCTTTCCCCTTATTTCCCCCCTTTCCACTCAGCGCCCTGCACCTGTATCTCCCTGGCATGTGAGTGCCCAGAGAGTGTGGGAAAGTGGCTGACTTCACCTGTGTTTGGCAAACCTCCCTACCTTTATTTCTGTGCTTTCTGAGGGCACTTGCAGGCTCATTGTCTTTACCAGGGAACTAAAACCTGCCATAAAGAAACAAAGCAATAACTGTTGATCAGGTTACAGCAGCCAGGTGTACTCCACAAGCAAAGAGCCCTTACTGGAGACAAAATCTGAAGTAATATGGTGCATATACATCAGCTTTGCAGTACACTGAGGTCTCTTTATTTCACCCTTGCAGCAGAAAGAAGTTTAAAACCATTATTTTGCTTAAAGTCCCTCCTTGCTTATTTTTAGTTGAAATTAAGCCACCTAAGAGTGAGGGGTTTGTTTTCCAGAAGCCTGTGGGAAGCAGAGGATGAGACAGAGCTTCACCAAGGGAATGTGAATTTACTGATGGGGTCTGGGGAGGCTCTTGCTGCACTGTGGGGCAGTGTTTTCACATAGGCATTGCTCTTCCCATTTGCCTGTGCTAAAAACGAGACCTTCTTGCCCTTTGGGAAGGGTTATGTGGGAAATAAAAGGCTATAATGTGAGGGCACAGGAATGCTCAGCAAAAATCTGTCAGCAATTTAGCCAGGGGAGCACTGAAGCAGGAATTGAGCTCCCTGTGAAATGATGACTTCTGTTGACAAATCAGCTCCTTGTTGGAGACTTTTGACAGCTTGGCCCTGGATGGCTGTTCTCACAAGATTTTTGTTGTTTTGGCTTCTGGCTCTGGCCTGAAAGAATTGGCAGAGGAAGGTCGTGTTTACCTAGCAATATATAATTTATATAACTTGAATTTGAGGAAGACTCTTTTGATATGAAATATGGAACGCACTGCAAAGTCTGACAAGCTGTCATGGTGGAGGAAGGGACCCTGTCCTTTGTTCAGCTCTGCAAAAAAATCCAGCAGCACTGGTGGGATGGTGATAAACATGAGATGCATGCAGCCTCAGGCAGAGGGTTAGATGGAGCATTTCGGAGGAGTGCCCAGGAGTATTACAGCTGAGCTGAAATCTTTCTGCCTACGCAGCTACGACACCTTGGTACCTCCAAGGTCCTCTTCAACCCACATCTATAAGCTTCTTGCTTTGATTTTATGCTGGTCAGGTATCTTGTTTCAGGCTCCTCATTTAAGAGATAGAAAAGCTACCAAACCAGCCTAACCATGGAAGAATTAGTACCTAGGGTGAAGCTATGATTCGACTTTGTTGACATCTTCTTTCTTTGCAAATAACAAGAAATAGAGGACATGGAGGTTCAGGTGAGCTGGTCCTGGTAAGTGAGAAATGTTTCTCTACTTACTGGTCACTGACAATGTGTGAGGCTCGGGTCCAGGGTATTATCCACACCGTATAAAACATTTGGTGAAATTATTGTTACTAGTACCTAATCAGTAAAGATATTCTTTAATGACCTTCCTATCTGAGAGGAATAAAGAAAAAAAAAAATCAGAGCAATGAAATAAGTCCTCTTAAAAGCTTAATTAAAATATGAAACCTTTGATTTCAGGCAATTAAATGAGACATTTTCTGCCTTCAAATTAAATGTTCTGATACTCTCTAAACAGAATATTCTTATGGTTGGAGCTGTCCTCAAGATTATAATAGTCTGGATTAGTAGCTCTTCAGATGTGCACCTCAAAGCAAAGCTGACTGCAGAATAGAGGCAGATACTGCTTCCCAAACACTAATGAGAGCTGAAGATGCTCTGCTGGTGACTGTCAGCACTGGCAGCTGCTTCTGAAGCTGAAGGACATAGCTTAAAATCCTATGGAAACTTTGGAGAAAAATGTAAATGACGGTTAGATGGATAAGTTATAGGTGCTCATAAACTGTCCCCTGGATGTTTGGGAGCAACCTGAAATGGCCACTGTATGTTTGGGAGCAGTCTGAAAAAGATGTCTTTTTTCCAGCTGAGCCATTCGTCTGTTCAGCCTAAGGCAACCCTCAACATTTGGGTGAGGGCAGATGGAAAATATGGGCTTGGTTCTCAGCCAAATCTCAGCTTTGGAAGTAGCTTTTACCTGCCTAAATTCACTCTAATTGTGCATGGTTGGAGCTTTTGCTTTTATACCCTGCCCTAAAATATTGAACAGCAGCATGCCAGGCAATTAAATAGCTGTCATGCCTTCTCCCAGACCTAACAGCACTTTGGGGATATATATATATATGACACATGATTTGCACAATCAGTTAGTAAAAACTTTGTAAAGCACTTTGGGATTCATCTGAATGAAAGGTACCATCGTAAATGTAAGATCATTCTCATTATCATTAATATTCTTTTATGAGGGACCTTATCAAAAGCATTTTGAAAACCCAAGTAAATTATATCTATCAGGTCACCTTTATGTACTATTTTATTAACTTTTCAGATGAGGAATTGCTCTGAAAGAACGATATTTCCTTACAGAGACTAAAGTGGGTTTGCTCCCTATTGTCATTTATTTGCCTCCATTATGGGGACATTACAGACTACAGATGAGGTCAAAGCCCCATTGTGCTGGAGGCTGCACAAACATGAAACGAGACACTGGTGACATTTTGGAAGACTTAGAATTTAAATAAATGTGCTGGTTTTGTCCATTCTGAGGTCTGCACCCTTGTGTCCTGTGTGGCACCAGCTAGATGGTGATGGTTTGCATTGATGGGGGATCATCCCCCAGGCAAGGTGTCTCTTGTGGGGTGAGAAACCCTGTGCCCTTCCATGCAGTGCTGATGCCTGCTGCAGTTGGTGTGCTGCCTGCTGTGCTGCCTGCATGGACAGTACTTCTGCAAGAACCACGGAGCAATGCTCCTGCATTAGCTTGTAGTGAGTTTTCTGTTGCTGTTACTGTGCAACAGGAGTCAGAGCTGAAGCTCTTCCTTCATTTTCAAGGGGACATTTCACCCTGTAAGGTGAGTGAGGCACCTTGTTTGACAGGTTCACTATTGTGTAGTTTGTTTTCTCTACAGCCTGGGCTAGGAACTAGCTAGTCTGGGTGATTTACTGCCCTGGTGGACTGGCAGCCACATAACTCCTTCTTCAGGTCCTGTTCACCTTCCGTAGAGTTAAAGTAAATCACTGCTGAAGCCACTCTCTAATTTCCTACAGAAAGTGACACAGACAAGGAAACTCTTTAGTTACATCTGTACAAACAACTCAGGCCAAGGTATTTTTCTGGTTTCAGCATCCTCTGGATTTCAGCCTCTCTCCACAAGTTACAGAGTGATGCAGAAGAAATGTCTGATTTTGTACACCCAATAGTGAGTTACCACAAAGGTTGGTGTCTTCCAGCAGATATATGTATTTGAGGTAATTAGGTGCAATAAATCTGTGATATAACAACAGCGCTTTCAAAGTTTCACTCGTTGCATGCCTGGTTGGGTTTTTTTTTCTCTACTGCATAAATCAAAAACCTTGATTTTTTTTAATATATAAGTCCTATGTCTCTATGTCCATTTCCTTTTTAGCTTGCCTACATTTCCTCAGGCCTCTCTTCTGCTTTTTAGTCAGATAACCCTTTTAATTTTAAAGAGGATGTTTATTTTCAATAAACTCTGCTCGTCCATAAAGATTTTATCCTTCCTGTTCCTATTTTCAGCCCAAAGGTCCAACCATCATCTACTACTCTATCACAGGTTCTTAAACAGCCCCCAGACTGATTACATTCACCAAACTCACCCTTGGTACCACTCCTGGGGCTGCCAAAGGAGTTACTCTAGGAACATATTTGCTGTAAGTTGTTAAAGAGTTTCACTTTGCCCTTGAGCCTTCTGTTAATAATTTTTCTCATAGTTTTAAAATCTGGCCTTTTAAAGTTCACCCTTACTGCATTATCCCTAGGAGAGTAACCTTCTATTATGATATCAAACCTAATTGCACAGTGATTATGATTACCCAATGGATTTCTTACTCTCACCTCCCTTAACTCCTGTGCATAATTTAGCACAGAGATGATATTCAATTCCTCCAACAAAGGACTCCCCTGAAAAGCAGTCTTTAAATAATGACAATTAATTGGCTTTCTAGACCACGGGATTTTCCACTGATAGGCAGCAGAGGTATTGAAGTCAGAGCTCTTCCACTACCAGCTCAGGGCTTCCCAAAGGGTCAACCTGCACTGCCCTCATGCTGGTCCTGAGACATCCAGGGCTGATCTCTACTGCCCTGTGCTGTCCCCGGTGGTCCCTGCAGCTCACCCTGGTCACTTGGGCACCTGCAGGATGATGACATGGAGAGAAAGGAACCCCCGCCCCCAACCCCAGAAAGCTGAAAAAGCATAAGGTTTGGAAATGACTAATTTCTGTGTGATAATGGGCAGAAGATGAGAAAAAGGAGAGAGGCAGGTTCAGGGCATGTTTAGAAAGGCTGTTTGGGGACTGCTGTTCTCACAGCACACAGGCAATACATTTTAATACAGCTTCACAAGCCTCTTGGAGCCTGTGCTCTCTCTCCTGTTCTCCCTGTGACCCTTTGTAACAAGTGTGGTGGCAGACCTGATCCATTTGTTTGGTGGTTTCCACGAGCTAAGGACAAATGGAGCAATCTGGAGAGAGCATGCTGCTAATTTCAGAGCGCAGTAGCTCCCGGTGACTGCAATGGGTCATTACAAAAATGTTTACCCTTCAAGGGCTTCTGGAAATTCAGTGGAAATATTTAGGACTGAGTATATGAGAGGTAAATATTCTGGGCTTTTTATGTTCCTGAGTTGGACTACTTTAGCTGAGGATCAGGCACCACTTTTATAAATAGGCATCAGCAGAGAATGAGATTCGCATAACAAAAAAATGAAAACTAATTTTGTCCTTAAAAACCCCAACTAGCTGGGAAGAAATGAAGGAAATGAGAACCAGCTCATAAAGATTAATTCATCACAGGAGAAATTTTCTCTATGAGAGGTAAAGTGTGGTAGGATTCTGTCTGATATAAATGCAAAAGAATACTTTTTGTTTGCCCTAGTGACTGTTAATACACATATTTATCTTAATGCATTTGGAAAAAAAAATTAGTAAAATAAAAATAAAGCTCAATGGCTTGTTCTAAATGGATTTCCAACGTTGGCAGAAAAAGAGGTACAAGGCACTAAACATGCCTTAGCTAAATGCCATATGAGTGTGTTCCAATGGTGCTGAAAACAACATAATGGGCTATTGCCTTTCAGCTTTGTAATTGTGGCTACACAGTGTTGTTGGGAAACTCCTGCTTTATGAGTGGGACGTGCTGAACAGAGACTGGTGCTATCAAGCCAAGCAGTAGCTGTGCTTGGATTGATACCAATCCCACATTTTCCTGCCTTTCACCTGTCCCTGACGTGAAGCCCTCCCCACTGATGGTTTAGCATTTCCCTAGAGATGTGAAACAGCACGACAAGCTAAAGCACTCTCAGAAACATTCAGAAGCTATGAGCTTTTTATTTTTACATGGAGCTGACTTGTCCTCTCTCTTGTCTCTGGCTGACAGTTCAATATCGCCTTGGTCATTTTCTTCAGCTGCTGTTTGTAGCACTGTGCTTTTAGGAGTTGGTCATGTAAACCTTCTTATTTGTTCACATAATCAAATCAGCCACTCAGTGTTCACTCAAGCTTCCTCTGTTCTTCTTTTCCTTTTAAATAATTTCTTCACCAACATGCATCCCATGCATTTACATAAAAACCTTAGGCACAAATCCGCTGGTATGTCATATCAGGAAAGCATGTTCTTGTCTTTAAGGACTTGTGTTGTTGAATGCTATGCAGTAAACATAGGAATAAAAACCATGGAGACCTTTAAGTCCAGGGTTTAAAAAAAAAGTCCCATTGATTTAATGGACCTGAAGGCCTCCCCTTACTGCAGTGGAATTTCTCTTTAGTGCTGAATGGAAAGAGGAATCCAACCTGGCACCATCTGATGAAGTTTTCAAAGCCCCTCTACCACCAGTATCTTTGAGTGCAGGATGATACTAAAGGAAACCAGCAGTGGCCAGGCACCCACAGTAACCCATGCCATAGCCTGCCACTATGCCAGGTTGCTCTGAGCTCTGTACAACACGGGTGCCACTCGGGGTAGGGGGATTACAGGTGGTACTAACTGGTGAGCTGTGTCCTCATTAGGTAGCTAATGGACCCCTCACAAATCTTCCTCTCCTGAAGTAAGTCTAGCCAAACCTGAACAGACTTATAAAAATCAATTGAAGAGGTTTTTTAAGGACTTAAGAGTGTACCCAGCCAATGCAGGGGAGGTATTTGTACAATCAGTGGAACAGAGGGCAGAACTGTGTCTGAACCAGGAAGCCAAAGGCAATAATAACTAACATGTATCCATAAAAAATTCATGGGAAATTTCATCTTGGGTAAAAGAAAATGAATAACTATGTTGATTAAGTATTAAAAGTTCATTTTATTTTTAGAAGTACTCAGAAAATTGAAAACATCTGGGAACATTATGCAATCCTTTTTAAACAGTATCTCCCATTTACATTTCATCAGTGCCATCAGTTTAACCCTGACCTGTATGGAAGCAACTCACAAGACCCATCTCTATTTCTTGGTGGGCTGCAGTAGGTGGCTGAGCTCAGACACCTCTCTCTCTGGAAAAAGCAATGTGTATATAAATGATGGTCTACGTCAGAGCATAATGCCCAAGCTCTTCTGTATGTTTGACTTTCAGCAGTGTGTCTTGTTTGAGGTGTGAGTGATACAAAAATGTCTTAAACTGAGTGTTTTGATTGATCTGTTAAAATGTTGAATCCTTGATTGTCCCACAGGACTAGCTGTGGATCCCATTAAATCACAAGCAAGAAGCTTCCAGAGAAAGGTTAGATCCTCAAAGATATATTGAAAGGTAATGCTAGAGGTTGACATCCAAGTGTAGAAATGTGTGTTTGAGGGTCTACTGTTGCTCCTGCAGTGACAAGCCCAGGTCAGTCGATATTTAACTGCAGGATATTTTATTGAGGAAGTGCTGTGCTCTTACTCTTCCAGTTTTTTCCTTAAGGAGATGAGACTAAGAGCAGTTAGGAGTATTAGCAATGCTCACACTGGGCATGTAGGGTTGTGTATCCACTAGGGAATCCCCCTTCTCAGGAGAGCAGCTGAGATCAGGCAAGGTGGGTCCTGTGGAGATCCAGCTCCTCCATACACATGAGGCTCCTCCACAGGTCTCTCATAGAGGGTGGAGCAAAAGAACAGCAATATTTTGGATCACTTTCCACCACCAGCAAACATTCTTGCTAGGGGCCAGGTATCTCCTATTTCCATTAGGTGCAAATGCACCAAAGTCTGATTATCCATCATGACAAGGCTCATGCATGGGCATTGCAGTACCTCTCTACATGGGGACGAGTCTCTGTGCTAAATGGAGCTCCATTCCACATCCCACAGCGTAATCACCTTTCAAGGACAAGGCTTGTCATTCACTTCCATGCAGAGAAGCTGCCAGCAGGAGGGACCTGGTTTCATTTGTGTGTGTTTGCGAGATTGTGGCATGAGGGGAACTCACGTAGGATTTACCAGATGTCTCTCTGTGGAGTGGGTGGCTTTAGAGAGCAAAAGGTTCCTCAGTCTATGCCTAACCAGAGGAATGAGTCATACACCTGTGCACACTTCTTTCTTTCAAGGACAAGGTGCCCTGTGGAGGTGGGGGTATTCCTTTCTTGCCAGGAGAATCTCACAGCATCACAGGCAGACTGTCAGAGGAATGGGGAAGAGACAATGCACTGACTTTGCTTTATAGCCTGCCTCCTTCGTAGTCTCTCTGGCTGGTCAGATAAGACCTGTCTAATCTTGCATGAAAGAGTTTTACCAGTGCTTGACTTCTTTTTTTTTTTTACCTTTTTTTTTCCCTGTTTAACTTCCCTTGCCACTTGCTCAGCTAAGGTATTGCATCCCTTAAGTGCTTGCAAAAGTGTACTTCTCAGGCTGATTTCCAGGCAAAGAAAAGTAGATGGGATGAACTGAGAACTCTGAATATAAGCAGAGGCTTCCTCAAAAGTCTAATTGCAGTGGAGGCAGCTCAGCTGGTCATGCTCACAGTAAGTTCTCTGTTGCTCACCTCTTCAGCATGGGTAGGATGACTCTGTAGAGCTGGCTGGGATGTCCTAAGTCATCTGTACAGAGAACATGGTGAAGGAAACTATGCAGGGAGAGTGGCCTTTGGAGGGTGTTTTGTTAGCTGAGGGCAGCAATGATGTCTGGGGTCCGTCCCTCCCAGAAGGTGCTGAGCAGTGTCCAGAGCTCATGGTGACAGATGGGTTGGATGGATAATGGGTTCTGATCTTTTTCACTGTGTGCTGGTTCTAGCTGGGATGCTGTTAATTTTCACAGTCACTAGCATGAGGCTCTGTTTTGGATTTGTGCTGAAAACAGTGCTGATAACACAGGGATGTTTTTGTTACAGCTGAGCAGTGCTGACACAGAGCCAAAACCTTTTCTGCTGCTCACCCCACCAGTGAGTAGGCTGGGGTGCACAAGGAGTTGGGAGGGGACACAGCTGGATCAGCTGACCCCAGCTGACCAAAGGGATATCCCGCACCATATGACATCATGCTCAGCATATAAAGCTGGAGGAAGAAGAAGGAAGAGGGGGATGTTTGGAGTGATGGTACTTGTCTTCCCAAGTCCCTGTCCCATGTGATGGAGCCCTGTTTTCCAGTCAGGCTGAACACCTGCCTGCCCATGACAAGTTGTGAACGTATGCCTGGTTCTGCTTTCCTTGTGTACTGTGGCTTTTGCTTTACCTGCTAAACTGTCTTTATCCCCACCCATGAGTTTTCTCACTCATAGTCTTCTGATTCTCTTCTCCATTCTGTTGGGGTGGACTGAGCAAGTGGCAGTGTGGGATTGGTTGCTGACTGAGGTTAAGCTGTGACACACTGCCATCAAGGACTCATCAAGGATTGATTTGTCCAGCTTGCCATGATGAAGTCATTAATCTTGATGACACTCACTGCAGCCCAGCCTTTTGCACACCAGAGTAATTCTTTCTGTACCTGCCAGCAGACAGGTTAGATAGCAGGATTTTCACTGTCTGTGAAAGCTATGGGCCTGGTTTCTAAGAAAGTCCTGATAGATGGCTGCTAAGGAGAACAGATGAGAACATGACCTGCCTTTCATATAGACTGGAGGTAAGCAACTTGTTTCTTGTAGTGAAAGGAAAGCAAAGGATGGATTTTATTTTCAAGAGTCCGTATTGCTCCTATGACAGGTCCAAGACTAACACCACTGTCCCCGCTATCCACTAATGACACAATGAGTCCCACAGGAAGGTACTCAGCAGGACAGCAGTCTGGCTGACACAAAGCCCCAGTGCACATCCTGCTATTCAGTGTAGTTAGCAAACTTCCTCCCAGCACGCAGGCACTATTCCAAGGCACAGGTGCCTTGCTGCAGTGCAGCTCCTATTTTGGAATAATAGCCTGATTAAATTGTAATGGCATAAGACATTTCTCAGTGACCTGAAAGTGGCCTTCTTGAATGTGGCGTTAGAGCAGGAGCAGGACTCAGTGTTAACACAATGGCTAAGACTTGGCAGGAATGGACCTTAGAGAAGAATGGCTTTAACAACAGTAAGTAGGAGTTCTTTCCTATGAGTTGACCCTGTGTTTGCCATTTCCTACTATCACCCCAATCAGTGCTGAAGAAAAAAACCCCTCAAGTCAATAGTTTTTAAAACTTGAGCCACAAATGCTATCAGGCAGTGACATGGAAGGGAAAGGATAAATGCATCAAATAAAGTTTAACATTAAACCTCTGTGTAAAGGTTAAACATTTAATTTCTGTCCATTGATAATCTACCTACTATTTTTTTTATCATGGCTATAATTCTGGAGGAATGAAAGTTCAAATGATTGACCAATAAATCGTAGTACGGTCCTCTGCTAGCAAGGTTAGAGTTAATAGATTATTGATCAGTGTAATGGCAAGCAGTAAACTAATTTTTTCCCATTGACTCTCTCTCTTACTGGGCAGTTGCTTTCTGGGTGCCAAAGATGTAACAGAGCTTTGCACTGAATTAGAGCGGAGTGTTAGATAGTATGTACAACCAGTGGATTAAACCAGGATACTACTAGAGTACTGTGGGATTCCTGTAACAATTATATTGTTCAGAGACATTTCAAAGCTAGTTGTTTTTTTTTCCTTTACCACTGAGACTGGTAAATACTTTGCTGAGAGCTGGGAAAGGTTTTCAAACACTGAGATAAGAGAACTGTATCTCCCTGTACCATCACTCACTGACACTTGTTTGCACTTGACTAATTTTCCAGTTATATCTTTTCAGTACTGTGAGGGGTGTCCCTGGAAGAGAGGTTGCTGGTAATTGTGTTGCACCCAAGAGGATACCTGAATATATGATGGAATGCAGCTTTTGAGTCAACAACTGCTGAAATTTTTGTCCTCATAATGATAGTAATATTGCTGGAAAAATTATTTGTTCTGTGCACTTCTAAGAATTGAATTATTGAAAAAATCCCTATTCCATCACTATAAGAACCCTATGGACATTACAAATATCCTTGACTTACCTTACTAATGTATTCCCTATGCTAAGGTGTCCATATCCAATCCTGATTTGTGGAAGCTCACTGTCTGCTGATTGGAAGCATTAAGACAGTACATACACACAGGACACTAAGGTAACCTGCACTTTCAAGAGCTTGCTGTGCTACTCATAGTGGTGTATGAATGTGAGGTACATTAGTGGAAAGAATGTATGGAAAGTAGCATGGAAAATCAGCAATGACCTTTGCTCAGCCAAAGCTCAGAAATAAATATGTTTTTTCATCCTTGGAGAATTTCTGAGATTAGAATAACTTTTTTTCCTGTTCTAAAATAGAATGAAAAAAATCAAAATCTCGGTGTGCTTTTTCCCAACAAACCAATGAGCTGTAAATAAATACATAAAAAGATAATTTCAAAAACTTAATTTTAATCTCCTGGCATTTTCCAACCTTTAATTTCTCTAAAATACAATTTTCAATGCAATAAACTTTCATTTCCCTCAATTCTTTAAATTACACTTTATTGGGGACTTCCTGTCTGGCTCTGCTAATAAGATGTTAATTAACAACCTCAGACTTAACCAGCATGGTGTTTTGCATGGGGTGGGCTAAGGTGCCTTCTCCTGCCTGTAAATGTCAGGATCCTTTGGCTGGGCCATCCTGGCATAACAATATGTGATGATGCAAACCCATGTGTCATCGCCAAAGTGGAGACCATGGCAAGAAAAGCTGCTTTGGTTGTGGCTGCTGGTTTGTCATCACAGTTTCTTCTCCAGAGTGATTTTCCTGGGAGCTGGCAGTAACCCTGTTGCCCCTTTCTCACACAGGGACTGGGACTGGCTCCTCTTCTGATCTGGAGAAGGCAAATCATCTGAAGAGAAGATACCTGTGAGTGGTGGTCCAGCAAAGCTGATTCTGGAATTCTGCTCCTGAGGCTCCTTCTCCCTCCTCTGGCTCTGGGTATCACCATGGTTTGTACTGCAGGTAAAAGTGGTACCAGTTCGCAAAGGATCTCAAATGTTCTCTTGACAACATACAATGTTAATAGTGTCTCATATAGACACACACATATATACATACACATGCACATATATGAGCATAAAATTTGTGTTCATGCTTATATTTATGTTCACATGCAGAGAAGAGTGTCAGTGTGTGTTTTGTCACAGGGTCTTGTTTATTCCCAAGGAACGAAGGAGGAATCCATGTGTTTGGGTAGGGGAAATAGATTTTCATTAAACATTCTGCAAAGACAAAAAAAGTTTCTATTAGATGGTGATGTGAGTCTTTTCAGAAGATCAGCCCAATCAGCTCTAGACAGCACAATGAAATACTTCCTCTAAACTTTCAGAACGATGTATATATTTTTCTGCAGGTTGATGGTTTGAAAGCAAACTTACTGTGTAGAAAGGGAAGTGGGTATGTGCACAGGGTGTTTCTGAATAAAGTTTAATATTTTTTTTGTTGCAGCTACTTTGCTTTAAAGAGTTCTTTTCTGGTTATTTCATTTCCCATGCTGCAGGCTCCTAGACAATAAAAAGATCCATGCTTCCCTCATGCAGGAGCAGTGTAACAGGAACATCAGGAACCTGCAGGAGCAGGAGCAGGAGCAGGAGCAGGAACAGGAACAGGAACAGGAACAGGAACAGGAACAGGAACAGGAACAGCCCCTTAGGGATTTGGCCCTAAGGGGCTGTTCAGCCTGGAGAAGAGGAGGCTGTGGGGAGACCTTATAGCGATCTTCCAGTACCTCAAGGGGGCCTACAAGAAAGATGGGGAGAGGCTGTTCAATAGGGCCTGTTGTGACAGGACAAGGGGTAATGGTTTTAAAATAGAGGAAGGGAGATTTAGATTGGATATTAGAGAAAAGTTCTTTACTGTAAGAGTGGTGGAGCACTGGAACAGGTTGCTCAGGGAGGTGGTGGATTCCCCATCCCTGGAGACGTTCAAGGCCAGGTTGGATGAGGCCCTGAGCAACCTGATGTAGTTGAGGGTGTCCTGCTTCTTGCAGGGGGGTTGGACTAGATGACCTCTGGGAGTCCCTTCCAACTCTAGCCATTCTATGATTCTATGATTCTAATGTTTTTCATTCTTTTGAAGCCCACTGTATACATTTAGCCTGTGAAAAAAATATAAAATGGGGGGTGTGTGTGCACGTGCAATTCCCTCACTAGGGAAAATTAAATCTGGGTCCAGATTGAAACTCCAATCTTCTGCTAATGCAGATATTTATTCAGATAAAACAGTGTCTACATGGAGTAACTCCACTAGCAGACAGCAGACTGTTGACCAAAATAGCAGTGAAGGGGAGCATGAGATGTGCTTAAGATTGCAGACAAACTGGCTTTCTAGCCCAGACTAATTTTTGAGATTGAAACTATTTCCCAGGGTAATTTCAGATAAAGAGGTAAAGTCTCGAGCATTTTAGTGAACTGATAAAATCAATTGTTGTTTCAAGGCAATTGGAAGATTTCATTTTTCATTATTTTTTCTTCTAGATTTCTGCCCCCCACAAGTAATTCCATTTACAAATGAACAGTTGTTTAAAACTTCCCAAGTTACAAAAAAAAAAAACCCAAACCCCACAACTCAACCACCTCAAAGCAAAATTTGGGCTGTGATATTATCACAAGTATCACCAAATCTGAGATGGGCTGCAAATGGCCTTTTCCTGGCATCCTACACAATTTTGACACATTCACCAGGTGCACCAAGCTGCATGTGTGTGGATGAACATGTTTACTGAAGCAATGGTTTTGCACCTGAAATCAGCATTGTCTACAAAGCATTCCCTTCCTTATATATGCTTTGCAGCACCATGATGTGGCCATAGCATCCCTAGCATTTGTTTCCATAAAGTATATCCAGGTGTTTGCTCGTGGCAAGTATGGGAGCAAGCCGAAACAGCAGTGAAATAAATTGTGTAACTAATAAAAAGCCTAATACTTTGTTCCTTTCTCCAGTCCCAATAGTTTCATTGTTTGCTTTGCTTGGCTTGAGGGTGCAAGAAGGAAACACAAAAAGAGATATGGGTTTTTTTTTGATGAAGTGTCCAAAATTAATACCACTGCCCTGACACAGCAGCAGGAGGGACATAAAAAAGAAGTAATGCTTAGCTACGGAGTTTTGCTTTCAGACAGATAATTAAAAGGGAACTTGACGAGATATTCAATTACAAGTAGACCTATGGTTTGAGCAGTGGCCCAGTAAAATGTGCCTTTGCTGCAGTTGAAGGAACACCAGATTGGAAAGGAGGAAGGACACTGCTTGGGTTATTCTGGCTTCAGCAGTGACCATTGACATCTCTGCTCCCGTCTGGCCACAGGGTCTGAAAGCAGAGCATGGCAGGGCAAGGGGGTGATGAGGGGAGGTGGGATCCACAGTGCTGAGTGATTGCCCTTCTCTCGTGCTCCTCTGCATGTGCTGTGGGGCCCTGTCCTTCCAGTGACTAGGGCAGCATCTTCTGAGTATGTCACAGAAACCCTTAAAGCTGCCTGAAGTGGCAGAGATGCCTCCAGCTGTGCTGTGCACCGTATCAGATGAAAGCACCCAGATATATAATCAGGTGCCAGTGGTGGTGAGGTGCTGCACAGCAGCTGACAAAGATGTTTCACCTGGAAATCTCTTATCGCTGACACTCAGTGTGTTATCACATCTTTACAAAGAGGATGCAGTTATTTGAGGGAAATGATAGGACAGTGGCAGTAGGAATCTTTAAGCTTTTCATCTGCTGAGGTTCACACGCCTGAGGTAAGGAATGTATGGCAACTGTGACCTGCTTTTCCTGTCTGGTTTGGGAAGACTAGTCAGGGTGATAGCTGAAAGAAATGGTCCTCCTGAAGTGTCTGATGGACTCCTTGGTGGTTTCTGGAAAGACTGGGGAAATACTTAGTATTTCTAGGGGAGAAATTCAGGGAGAAACTGCCTCTCAGGGGAGACCTCACTGATGGCTTCAGCTGCCTGATGGAGGGTGTAGAGAAGGCAAAGTCAGACTCTTCTAGAAGTACACAATGAGATGAGAGGTTGTGGATACAAGTTGTAGAAAGGGAGATACTTTGATTTTTTTTTTCCAGTGAGAGTGGCCAGAGATGGGAACAAGGGATCAAGGATGTTGAAAAGTTTTTTTCCTCAGAGATGTTCAAACCTTGTCTAGACACAGCCCTGAGCAACCAGCCCTGAGCTGGCCCTGCAGCATTTTGGACTGGAGGCCTCGCGGCTCTACCACCATCATGGAGAACAACAGTAGGCTCCTAAACTGTCACAATTCAGGTAAAGTTTTGCAGCAAACAAGAATGGTAACAAGACCCTTCTTCCTCTTTCAAATTTCCTTTATGAAGAAAGTCCATAAAATTTTTTTTGGAGAGGACAGGATAGTCTCCTATATCCTAAGATATGTAACCTTTTGGTTGTCATTCCATAGAAGTTATAATCCTCCTTCATTACCTGTAAACCATTGGATTAATCTATAGCTCCTTGGCAACTCTGTTCCAGATATTACCAACTCAATCCTTGCTGAGGTAGCCACATCACCAACCATCACACAAACATCACTGGAGTCTCCCTCCCATAGGAGTCTTTCTGGTTGTTAGCAGGGGGCTGACATTCACCCATAGTCTGCAGAATCATTGTTATTTAGTTACATTAAAGTAATCTCCTTAGAAAGGACTTATTGATGACTTATACTCAAATGTGCAAATAATATGCTTGTAGAACATTAAAATGGCTCTAATAGGATGGTAATAAATTTCTTTTTTCAATATGGATGATTAGAAATTTCAGTAGTTAGAAGCTATTAATGTACTCGCCATAAAGCATGAAAGTCCATCCTCATGAAAACCTAAATGACAGTACTGCCTATAAATTTTACTGGAGGTGGAAAGAGCAGTAATTATAAGGCTGGCATTAGCTGCAAGACTTTCCACAGAGGTACCAGAGGCAGATCTTTACCTCTTGTTGTTAAGCACTATTTTTGAGCATAGCCAGTAGACAGAATACACTGTAAATAATGATGGTTTCTGTGGTGGATTTCTGCACAAACAGGAAGGAAGAGATTTTTTCATTAAAAGAAAAATTGGCAAACAGTCATGTGTAGATGGAAATGCAATAAAGAGCATGGAGCATCTGGTCCAATGTTGCCTGACTGGCCTGTGTGTATGGTGAGGACTGAAAAACCCATTAGCTGCTGGCAGAGAAGGAAGCCCGAGGCACTAGCACAGACATACTGCAAAACCACCAGCTCTGTTGGCATTCTCTCTGGCAGGAGTAGTGAAGCAGCCTGTGAGTGGATAGTCCTGCATGCAGATTAGTCCATGTCCAAATAATCATCTGAAACATCAGGTAAATTGAAAAACCTTCATGAGGGGTTTTTTTTTTTTTTCTGCGTGTCCAAATTGGACAGTGAAATGAGATACTGGCAGGGTAGCTGCCTGACACAAGCCTTCCTCCTCCTTAGCCTTCCTTTGAGTCTTGCATCCAAACCAAACCTGCCTCATAGTCAGTAAAACACTTCACAGTCTTCTGTCCTTCTCCAGCTTTATTGCTGCAGTGCACTTTCTGACAAAACATATATTTTTACTTTCAGTGCTTGAAAGAAGTTCACTGGGGCAGGGCAAACTATTGTACTTCTTACTAGGACTCTTAGAGTAGCAGTATGTAATTCTCAGATTGGCAGCTTCCACGTGTTTGAGACACAGATTGTAATGGGAAGCAGCTAGCTGTCAATGCCTTCTGATTTCTCGTCAAATAAATTGAAAATATTCAACACAATGTCATGTTTCTGCTAGAGCTAAAAATACCTATGGACACACACCTATTCTAGCACCTGAGCTATCAGTCTGATAACCTTTGATCGTGTGTTTTCCATAGGGAAAAACAAAGAGAAAACAGTCATTATCACGAATACAAATAGTTGACTAATGTGATTTTCAAACCAACTTGGTTTTGCATATCAACTAATAAACTGTTAAGTATGAATTACATGATTGGAAAAAATGTGTTTGGGGCAAATTTGAAATATGAATATTGTGACAGGGTAGATCAAATCATCTCTTCACATGATATTTCTTAGGCTATATATCTTTTTTTTTTTTTTAAATGCTGAGTCCTCATTCAGCACAGAAATCAGGAGAGATGTCTTGGGAACAGAAGTGATCTTTGAGGGAAAATGGAACATCATGTTGTAATATTCAGAACCTCTTGAAATCTTGCACTCCAAAACTTTTCCTGTGACATCATTATAACATCAAACCCTAGTGGTGAAACATTTGAAAGGATTAAGGTCTTCTGATAAATAGAATGACACAAAGGAAACTTCAATATTTTCCACTTGGAAAGTCTTTTGCAGAAAGCATAGATGTGGGCATGGCTCATTAACCCAGTATATCTTTTCCTCTGTCTTCTGCATCACTACTTCAACAGTCAAGTTATATGGTGCAGACCTCAGCAACAAATGTTTTGCTGAGACTTACTCAAGCATATGACAGAGAGAACATGGAAAAACTCGTCTCAGAGAGATTTGATTTAAGGCCTTGATTTCCTTATTCTAGAAGAAAGCTCTGTAGTGAGTAGTAAGAACTAGGAGAGTTAGAAGACAGAGGAGCAGACAGGTTTGGGGGTCAAACTCAAAGTCTCTTGGGACTTGATTGGAATTTAGAAATCTGTGCAAAGCTGTTTGGGGGAAGAGATGATGTTGATGCCTAGGGATCTGCAGGGTAGATAGCTCTTTGTGACCTGTGTTTTCTATCTGCCTGGAAAAGTGGCTTGTGTGTTGCTCTAAATGTCACCAGCAAAAATGCTCACTGTGAGGCTTTGCACTGCTGTAAATTGATGTGATGTATGGTGGCACTACATCACCCTTTTTCCTCTTATGAGCATTTTCCCCTTCATGGTGAAAGACCATTCTCACAGGACATTTCTGACATGAAGAGTACAGCTCACACTGATTTCCAAGCTTAAAGTATCTTTTTTCCTCTGCTGGACCACTTTGTCCCTCACCTGATTGATAGATTTTTGTTTTAACCTCCAACTGTATTTATCTCTACAGAGCATACTGGGAGCCAGTTTGCATAACGATGCTTTAAGCTAGATGGATTTGGATGCTGCCTGTCAAACACAGCCAAGACCATGTCAGAAACCTTTAAGAACATCATAGGATGTTTAGTTGATAAAAGGACAGCATGACATGAAGCAACATGGTCTCCATGACCTCAGAGCCATTGTGTCACCAAATGTCACAGCATGCAATGTAATTAAATACATGCAGCAGCCAACACGCAGTAGTCTTAACAAAGGTAAGGAAGTAAGCACCCTCTCATTTCAGTAAATTGCTGCCTCAGAATATGTTGCACAGGGTCATGTTCAAAAGATCTGATGCTTCATCAGTCTTTGCAAATACATTGATTCCAGCCTGGCTGGAATTTAATAACATGGAAAATGTCCTCTTACCACTGCACTGGGGATCGCACAAGCTGTAATTAGTTAATGATCCTAATGTTTCAAGTCTCTTTGGATGAATAATTTCCTTGTTGCAAACTGAAACTTCATGTTAACTAAATTATTCCTATTTGGCTAAGGATTGCTTTTGGAAAAAAGAACAAAAATATTTGTTTTATTATGCACAGAAGGCATCAAATATCCAATTTTATGGGAACAACCCTGGCTGTGCTTAGCTTAACACCAAATAAAATAAAGCAAATAACATGAAAAAAATTATTCAATTTATGTGTAAACAAAATATTGCACTTCACCAGACAGCTTGTGAAGAAAACCAACCTCAGGGATCAATCAAAGGAATATTCTGATTTTTGGTATGGTTATTATAAAACAAATTGTTCACATGGGTTCTGGGTCTTTAGTGTTGTTTCTAAAAGACAGGGGCTCTACCCTGGCTCCTTAACTGTTGTGTCGGTACTCAGGCTCCTTGAGTCTGGCTCATGATGGATGTTAAATTGCCAAAACAGTGTCTCATAGTGAAGTTGAACATTTACAACCTTACAGGTCCTTAGCAAATGCAAAGATCAGTGATAGGATTCATGTCAATTTAGTTTTCTAGACTCAGCTACTAATATAGATTTCCTTTATGGTCAATGGAGGGAGGAAAAAACATTTCCGTTGAGGATTTATCTCACCCCAAGACAGACACCTAGAAGAGATTGGACCCTTTGTGGACATCCCTCTCTGTATCTGCTATGTAAGGCACTGGGACAAGGCTTTTGGATCGATAGAAATGTCTGAGATGAGTCTCATCTTTATACATTACTCCTTATGCCAGGGAAATTCTGTACCAGATATTCCTCCTTATTATTTCTACACTAAAAATGAACACTATTAGCAACCTGACATTTTCGCTGAGAGGGTCTGGTTTTCTTTTTACTTACACAGACAGAAAAAAAAGGTGCATCTTCATTAGTGCCAACAGCTTTTATCTAGTGTAAAGCTGGTGGAGGACAGCCGAGGTCTTTTATGTTCACTGTACACAAGGTATGAAGAATGTCTGAGCACAGGCCTGGAAGGTGTTAAGCATAAAAGGCAATTCATTGAGATACCTTTGCAGCTACAGAAGATCATTGTTTCAAGCCAACACGACTTAATTTTGCATATCTAAAGATTTGGAGTCAGTGATGGGTTTTCTTCTCATCTCTTGCCCTACACTGCATGGTATATGCAGTGCAACTATATAATTTTTCTGACACCTTATGGACTATGACCCTTTTTTGTCCAACTACAAGCTGAGGTTCTTGCTTTAAAAGATGGTTGAGAAGAAAACAAGACAACACTGAACCACTTCCTAAATTTTTCAACCTGTTAGCAAAAGATAGAGAAAAATTATAAGATGACTTCTACAGCACATTGCCCTCAACAAGTGATGATGGTGAATATGTATGCCACAACAGTCATGGCACTTCAAGCCCCATTCCTTAGCTGTGAGCAGTGTAGTGAAATGAATGAGTGAAACTGTTCTGGTTTTGTGATGGAATTGCCTGTGTGCAGAGCCAAGAAAATGTCAATTCCAGTGGTCAGTGGTCAGTAGTCCACCAAGTCTTGATGGGTAAGTCTTCTCATCGCTTTTATGTCCCATCTTGTCTTTTTGTTTGCTCTTGCACTTTGGGAACAGGAGTTATCCTTAGCTATGTGTCTGCATGGGGCACTAATGGCCTAATCTCTGCTTTTGTTACAACAGATGAACCCCAATGAGTAACAATAATAATAATGCAGGGCAGAAATGGCAGATAACAGCAATTTAGGGCTGCATCACTGAAGGTGCAAAACCTACCTTGCAGTCCTGACCTCCAAATGGTTACAGCCATCTGTGTGTCAAGGGTCTTTGCGTAATGATTAGAGCTGAGGTGTACGCCAGCCTAATTATACTGTTGGTTGTGGTCCAGTGATGACTTAAATTTGCAACTTATTAGAGAGTTTATTGGATTGCCAACCCAAGCATTTCTTAGAGTAAACACTTTTCCCTTAATTTTGCTGAAACTTCACGTGCTTATAATATGATGGTTAAAGGCAATAAAATTTCAGCATGTTAAATATCATAAGCTTTGGGTGCTCAGTAAAGCAGAACTAATCCAGTTTTAAAGCAGAAGGCTTTTCTCTAACACATGGAGTTTTCTGAGGAACCCAGCCCTTAGTCCAAGCTGGAGGCAGAGAGATCATGACAGATTTGGTCATGGTGCAAGAACACAAATGATACTGGAGACCTTGGTACCTGGGCCATGTCTGCAGACACCTCTTCCTGCAGCAGCTCTCTGCTGTGGTGTTTGGGTTTGCAAGAGGGAAGAAGCCAAGTGTTTGGAAACTTCTGCTTCTCCTGCATCTGAGAACCAGTTTTAACCCAAGTTGGGTTTAAGGTTTGTTGAAAAGGAAGAATCTGTTATTGTTTGTAAACCTGTGAAGTCTTATGAGTATGAAATCAGATTTCTAGCTGAGCAATATAGAGTGAATTCTGATCCCATCTATGTATCTGTGGCTTTCTGTGGTTTTGGAAGAAAAGTTTGATATTATTGAAGAGAGAAGACAGAGAAATGGAGTTTCCCTTGAGGAATTCTGATATTTAGACACTTGTTTTCATTAAAAATTGATATGAAAAATTAAAAGATCAAAACTTTTGGAAAACAAAAGCTTCAAACATGTATTGATCTATAAATGTCAAGTTGCATTTTTTCAACCCATTTTATTCTAAGATGTTTTGACTGTCTCTAACTGATGGAATTTGCTTGAGTGTATTGACACTCTGAGATTTGGTTATTGGTAATCTCTGTGCCTGTGTTGGCCCCATAACATTTTGGGGTCTAAGTCCATACTCTACTTATGCAGAGCTGGATCTCAGTGCCTCCTGGGGCTTGTAGTCCAATGAGGGCAACTAACCTGTAATGAATGAGGGAAAAGTAACTGGGCTCATTGATCACTAAGGCAGATGCAGAGTTTTTACTTGGTCCAATCAAACATAGCCATTACTTTATATAAAATTAGTTCAAAATTATTCTTCAATTATTTAAAAATTATTATTCTCCAGAAAATTTGGACTAAGATGGGACTGTGTTTTTTGAGGTAAAAACTTCAACAAGTTTTTTTTTTGTTAATGTTGTGGTTTCTTATACCTTTGTTCTCTATTCAGCTTTCAATGCAGTTACACAAATCTATTTATTTTGTGTTTGTACAAGAACTGAAATAATGTCATCCCTGTGCTGCACAAGGTATTTTTTTACTTGGAATGCAGTGAACTCATCTTTCACATTTTAAAACAGATGTGGGCTTATTCTTTGCTTTAGGCCCACCTCAGTGTTGTGATTTCCCTCCCTTTTAATCTACCTGTCAGGTTTACAGTGGATATTGATATCAGTATTTGTAAAAGACTTTTTGATCTACTTTAATCATGACAAGGATTTCAAGGGCAGGCCTGAACTTTCAATAAGCTAGCTGATATGATTGGAAAAGCAGATAAGCTTTCAACCCTCTCACCCACCAAGGTATGTTTGGTGTTTTCCAGCTTAATCTGTGGGTTTAATAAAAAGATAATTCCTTGACATCTTTTGTCACTGATGTCTTTTGAAGCCTTGAAAGCAAAGCTTGGTTTGTAGCCCATTCAGTAAGGTATCAAATGCTCATTTGTAGGCTGTATAGCAAAGATCGTTATGGAGGTGGATGATTTAGGATATCCCCTTCTGTTTTCCCACAATAAAAGTGTAATCAACAAAATAAAATCCTTCTCTAGGTAAAATCACTGTCTGATTCACTTATCTATAGCCCCTTTCCCACTTTTGCCCAGTTTCAAAAAAAAGATCTGTCTTGATTGCTTAGGTTTGTCTCATTTAGTTTTCAGCAGGGAATGAGGATATGAAGCTTTCATGTTTTCCACGGGTGCAGGTAGCTGAGCAGAGAGAGGGTCTGCAGAGCTCATCCACGTTAATCACTGAAGGGCCTATGCAGTAGAGAGGCAACAGAAATGCTCCCAGAACTCTGTCCCCTGGCAGGCTTCTCAGGTCTTCCCTGGGGCTGTCTGGGGCAGTGGGGGGGTGTCACCCTGGGGGATGCTTGCTTTCAACAATGGTTGAAGCAGCCTCTCCCTCTCTGCTGCTCAGAAACCCTCTGGGGTCAGAAGGGCTGAGATAGGTACATATTGGACAGATGACATGCAGAGAGAGGAACCCTGTCCTTACCATCAAAACTCAAGTCAGGCCTGAGCTTTCTCTCTGAAGAAGGAAAGATTTTCCCCCGTGCCTTTCACAGAACAGGAGCTTTGCCCTGACCCTGGTGGTACCTGTGACCCCTCTCCAGGGTGTCAGAGTTTGGGTGCTGTACTGTGGCCAAGGCTGAATCATCAATCCTGGCTCTGGTCCTGCACTCTGATGCTCTGTGATTGCTGTCGCATTCTAGGGTGCATCTCTTATTCAGAGTTAAAACTCCTAAGTATAAGGGATCTGTTCTTATTGATTTGAAAAGGCTGAACTTTAAATAGCTGTTGTTTAATGTCCCAGAACATTAATATTAGATTAGAAAGATGTCCCTTACTTGTTTCCCTGAACAATGGAAAAAGTATGTATAAAACAAATCTCTTCCAGGATCACTTGTGAATCTTGCAATAACAAGATTCCTTTTGTTGGGCTAGACAGGACTAAAGAGGACAATTTCACTCCATGTCTCTAGCTTAACACGGTCAGAAAAAGATAGTCAGAATCCCATGGCAAGCTTAAGATCTTTAGGACCAAAACCCTCAAAAACCCATTTGTGTCACAGTTGAGAGAAGGAAACATGATGAACTGCTGCTAGTTTGTTCTTTCTCTTCTTTTAGCAGTTTTCTTAAATAAGTCTGAACTATGTGTTTATTTTCATCACCTTTTTTCTGGTGCAGGAAAATTTTCTGGCAATGTATTTGTAATATGTATCCATGTATGCACACTACCTTTGAGTGGACATGTACATGTGATTATGTGCATGTATATGTGGAGGACATCGTTAAA
>VXBZ01003197.1:4440-21277 GCA_013399135.1 Heliornis fulica
TGTTCCACTCCCTCCATCATCTTGGTGTCCCTGCGCTGGACTCCCTCAAGGAGTTCTATGTCCTTCTGGAACTGAGGGTCCCACAACTAAACTCAATATTCCATGTATTCCTCCACCATAAAACATCCCTTGTCACCCTCAGACTTTATCCCTCTGTGGTGACCATCCTCTCAACGCTGACCTACCAACTGTCAAGAAGTTTGGGGCGGGGAGGGTCTCCTCCATATTCCCACCCCCCTGCTGCCCTCCCTGCTTGTAGGAAGCTCTCATGAACCTTACATTTTCCTCAAGCTCCCGGTACACTTCAGCCACCTCTTTCCCATCTCCCGGGCCGGGAAGCTGCCCCGCGGGGAGGGCGCAGCTGCCGTTGCACCGTCCCTCCTCGTGCAACGACTCGCACGCCGCTTTCTCCGTGGCGTTTATGGCCCTCAGCGCTTTGGCCGTGATTTCGCTCAAGGCCTGAGCCGACGACCTCTGCGTACAGCCAAAGTGAGGTGTGGGGCGGGGTGGGGGGAGGGAGGGAGGAAAAAACACAAGGACATTATTTCAACGTGGTGTACCAAAGAGCACAAGTCAGGGGTGAAAGGGGCATCAGACCTTCAGGAGCTGGAGAGAGCCGGAGAAGCGGTAATTAAAAGGCTTACGCTGTCCCTCAAGGGCTCTCCACTGGAGACGGATAGGTGGCTCAAGCAGAGCTTTGATCTCAGCCTGTGCTTTCTGCTGGATGATGGTGACAAAAGAAGTCATCTCAAAAGGCTTGGAGAAGAGGTTGTCAAAGGGACGTGTGGCTTGCTGGAAGCGGTGCCACCGGAGCTGTCGGACAGCAGTGGCACCGGGCCACCTGAAGGCCACTCGGTTACTCAGCCATTACACCCTAATCACAGCTTATTGCTTTACACCTCAGCAGGCTTGAGCACAGATGCAAATAACTCCTTGAGTTTGTGACAAAAAAAACCAAACCCAACAACCCACCAAACCCCAACCATAAAATGATCATGTTGGAGACCAGCAGGACTTGGGACTAATGTCCCCAAGGAGCGCTGGTGGCAATAACGCTCCTAAGTGCTGCCCTTTGTGTGATAAGGCACTAAGCACAGGTGAAAACAGACTGAAGAAACTCATCACCTCTCTCTCACTGCTGATAATTTCCTGGAAACCAAGGAGATGGGGGGTGGGGGTGGGGGTATATGCACTGGTGACAAACAGTTGTGTTTACACCTGTGTGTATTTCCAGGTGAGGTGTCCTGCAGAGGAGCAGCCAGCTCAGTCCAGCCAATGCTTTTATCATTTTACAGTGCCTCTGTGGTACAGCAGAGGGGCTTTTCCCCCCACATTTTCCATTAGGAGTGACCACTTCCCTCACTCTGTCCCCCAGTTAGAAGACCTTTTCCTCACCAGAGTGGAGAACTCCCGTAACAACTAACTCTGAGCCATGCACCACCCAACCCTGGATTCTTCTGATGAGGAACCCATGAAGACACAACCTACATCACCGCAGGCATTGCTAACTCAGTGCCCCTCACTCGTGCCCGGTGTCACCACCCAGCAAACAGCTGGGTGTCTGATTGGCTTCTTGGATTTGGTTCTGTCATGGCAGCCCCAGCGGGTGACTCTTTGCTTAGGAGCTGTCATGTAGCACAACCCTGCTGTGAAGCCTGTGCCCTCCCTGCTTCGTAGCTGGGTTTGGGTGGAAGAAAGAAGCCAATCTGGACAACCTGAGCTCCATTTTACAAGAAGGACACTGCTGATGCTGAGACCCCCACTAACACCTCCCTATTCCCCAGCACAGCTCCAGGGGTTGGAGTCTCTGCTGCAAGTCAGCATCTCCCAGGGGAGTTTAATCACCTCGTTGAGTTCCCAACAAGTCCCCTGTGCTGCAATTAACTGGCTGTGGGTTATTAAGACACCTTTCAACTGATGAGTGGCAGGGAAGTCAAGCTGCAACAACTGTCTGAAAGAAGCTTTGAGGAAAAAGGAGGCAGTCAGGGAGGGTTTCGGTAAGGATGCAGCGCACCGCTGATGCAGTGTGGGTAAGAGCATAGCACACGGTGCCCAGCACCATGAAAGAAGCTGTCCTGGGGACAGCTGCTTGCTCTCATCCCCAGATGTGACATAAAGCTGTGCAGGGACTCCCAGCTGAGACAGACTCACTAAGCACACCACGTATGCACACGTGTCCACACTCCCCCAGCCCAGCAGCGGCCGGGTTGTGCCTCACGAGGCTGAGGGACAAAAGCCCATTGAAGAGAACATGGCTTGGAAAGTCTCCACGAGACAGTGCAGGCCTCTCTTGCTTCCTTCACCACATTCATCAGTGGTGGATGTGCCAGAGCAAACATGGCCGAGGCAGGAGGGAGGGCATGAACAAACATGGCCTCAGAGACCCACGGGAGGGAGGGCATGAACAAACATGGCCTCAGAGACCCATGGGAGGGAGGGCATGAACAAACATGGCCTCAGAGACCCACGGAGGAGCGCCGGCCTCTCCGCTTGGTGCTAATGGACAGTCTGGGGAAGCTCCAAGCAACTGGAACCACACAAGATCTGCTCTCGTGGATGAAGCCAGGGAAGAAATTTCTTGCCTGCAGACAAACACGAGTGTCTCCAGCCCCATCACAGGGATAAGTGGGAGCAGTGGGGAGTTCAGAGCAGTTCTCTGAAACACACCCAGCAGACAGGGGCATACATCAGAGACACTGGGGGTGAGAGGTCCTCTAGCTGATGGGAAGGGAGCTGCAGAGATGCTGGGATCCCTCCTCCTCCTTCCCCTGCCCCGTGTCCCCATGGAACACACCACCAAGTAGGGGACAGGAGCCAGCTCAGCCCTCTAACTGCAGGACATGCTGACCTAGAAGAGTGAAAGTGGGACCAGGGATTTTGGTAGACTCTTGCCTAGCACAGGAGCACTGACAGGGCTGGAGGAGACACTTGGGAGCTATAGCAGGTACTCCACAAATGCTCCCAGCTGCATTACCACGGTGTAAGCTATGAGCCACTGAGAGCAGGAGGAATCATGGATGGAGCCCATCCATCCATGGTTGGGTGGGAGGACATCTGTGGGTATGGGTGGAGGACACAGGTTACCTTTCGAGACTCTCTGGCCATGTCATCACTGGAGGAACTAATCTCTGGTTTCTTTGCTCTCTTCTTCTCATCACACTCTTCTTCGGAAGAGATTTCTTTGTCGCTGATGTTGCTGGCTAACTCCTCCAGCTTCCTCTTCAACTCCTCCTCCTCAGCATCAGGATCAGGTTGGGACACTGGGGCTGGAGACTGAAGGATCAGAAGAAGGGAGCAGTGTAAAGTCTCCTGTGGTGGACACTGGGATGTACCCAGGTCCAGACACTACCAGAACTGGTAGCTCGAGGTGTGCCACCACAGGAAGACTTTGCAAAGGGGACTTAGAGCCCCCCCTTCCATACCCATTTTTACAAGGGATGGTCAGACCACCCGAGGAGCAGCAGAGCCCATCAAGCTGCACTCCAGCTCCACACTGAGGAGTACAAACCTTTGATCTAAGGAACCTCCATTCCACTCCAACCCCACCCAAACTGCTTGTTTTTCCCTGTGAAAATTTTCCCTTTTTCCCCCTTAAAAAGGTTTGCACAGGGGATCTGGGGCCAAAATCCACCATGTTTCCATTAGGAACCGAGGTCAGAGAGCACAGCAGCCCAAAGACATGATCCACCAGGCTGATAGAAAGCTGCCACATGAACTACCGCTCCCTGAGGCAGCTTTCGGGGCCTCTCAGTAATCTTATCTGCTATGAGAGATTTATCCTGCACATTTCCACCTGACTCCATTATTAGATGCCATCCATGGTACCTGGAGAAGAATCCCATTAAACTCCCAGGCACTGGGAGGGATCTCCAGAAGTTACTGAACTCACTGTCCTTTGCGTTAGGACGGGAATGCAATTATCTGTGTCATACCTGGTGGGTTTTTGTCTAAGCTGTTCTTAACGACCTTGAACATCTGCAGCAGGCAACCTTTCTCCCAGGCAACCCATTCATGGGCTCTGCTATCCTTTCTGCTGGAAAACTTTGCTTAATAGTTAACCTCAACCCGCCCTGCAGCAGTTTAGACCTGTTGCCTCAGCTCTACCCTAGGTGTGGAAACCTACATCTCCTACTCTCTCGCTGGGATTTACCAGCAGACACGCTGAGTGATTACAAACATGGCCATGACCAGTATAAACATGACCATCCCTGTCATGAATTTAAGGAGAAAAATAAAAAAAATAGAAGATATTTCACTGTTTCCTCTATGCCCAAGAGACTTGTCTGTAATTATCACCGTCCAATCTAACGAGCCATCGGCCGCCAGAGAAACCCCAGGCGATGGGTTCATGCAAAGGGAGAGTACATAGTCTAAAATTAGGAACCCAAAATCAGCATTGAGTAGTCACAGATTCTACACTGCTGGCCAGATTTAACTGAATTTAGCTGTTTTCTTCCAAGTTTGATGGCACAAGCAAGGGCAGCTCTGATCTCACAATAACCAGGTCGTTTCCCCCTACATACTAATTGATCCTTGTGTGATTTCCAATGACCTGTCGCAGCTCTGTGGAAGTGATCACCTTGCAAGCCTCCCCCACAGAGTACCAACCCAAAACCCAATTCTGACTCGTGTGGAAGGGGCAAGGAAGGCACCATGCTGCATGGGAGGCGTAGATGCCGTGGGTGAAATCCCCTCCTGCCATGCCAGGCGATGTTTCCCAAAGCGCTCCATCACCTGGCACTGGAGAAGAAAGAGCCTCCAAGACCCAAGAGGATTAAAATCAACCATCCCAAGTTGTTTTGTCTACCTGGCTTTGTCCCTGCAATACCACACGTTCCAGGGAAGCCCTGTGGATGCCAAGGGGTGGGAGAGATGCCCTGGCTCTTCCCAGTTACCTCGTCAGAGCGCACCAGGATTTTTTCCTCCAAGCGGTTCAGCATGCGTTCAATTGCTGACATGCGTTTGTTGAGCTCATGAATCTAGAGAAAAGAAGAGAGAGGAGAGAGAGAGAAAGAGAAAAGGAGTAGAGAACAGACCAACCACCAGTGCCTGGCCAACGAGAAAACAGTGGGACCAGCAGAAGAAAGCGAGCAGCAAGTCACCACCACCATGAGCTGAGTTAAAAAGACATGGAAAAAAAATCTTTAAAAAAATGGCCCTGGATACTCCAGTGAGCTCCAGGAGGTAGTTGGCATCACTCTGGACTTTCACCAATTCAAGCTATGGCCAAGTACCCAGCACACCACAGTTCCACCAAAGCATTGGTAGCTTTGATGAACATAAATCTCATCATTGTGTCACTTGTCCAGGTGAAAGCATTGTGGTGTATCTAAGTCATCTACCTTGCTGTCATTCATGTGCTGCCACAAATTATTAAAGGCCTCTTCCAACCCAAGTGATACTATGATTCTATTCAGTGGTTCAGAGCACTGGAACAGGCTGCCCAGAGAGGTTGTGGAGTCTCCTTCTCTGGAGACATTCAAGACCAATCTGGACACGTTCCTGTGTGATTTAATCCGGGTGATCCTGCTCAGGCAGGGGGTTGGACTAGATGATCTCCAGAGGTCCCTTCCAACTCCTAATGTTCTGGGAGTGATTCTGTGAACAGCAGTTTCCTTTTCCACCTAACATCTTTTTTGAGCAGCCACTAACCCCACCACCCCCCTGCCAACACAGCATGGGAAAGGAATTGGGAAGATTTCCCTGTGAAAAATTCCAAACAGGGAAACTAAACCTGAAAAGTTTTCCCCAACGTGCTTGAACTGTCCCAACTTCTCCATGCACTGATTTACCAAGATGCTTGCCCCTTCCTTTCTCTCCCTTGCTCACCCAACTGAAAAAACATAATAAATGGAGAGACAAAAATCCCGAAAAATCAAAGAGAAGTCGCTTTCTGTGCTGAAGAGCTAAGACAAATTTTTGTGGTTAAATCACTGAAAACATAAAAGGAAGCTTGGCTTTTTTTTCTCTTTTTAGAACCAGAAGCTTTGCTTTCTTTAAAACAAAAAAAAAAAGGGGGGGGAAAAAAGTCTTTCTCCTTTGATCCAAACAAATAAACTAGAAATGATGAGAAATATTGCCCATTTTCTAGAGATAAAACACGACCTCCCACACCACTCCCGTTCCAAGTGGCTGCCTCCCATTCAAAGGGGAACAAGCAGCAAATGCAGTAAGTAAGTGCACCGACAAAGAGATGTGAGGGCCAGGCTTTTGTTTTTATAACATTTCCATCCTCTCACTCAGTTTTTTGTGCTTCCTAGTGTTTGATTCATTAGATCCTCACAACAGCGTGGAGAGATCGCATCTGCTTGAGGAAAGATGGGCATAAAAACCCGACACGGCGCCGGAGAGCGGAGTGTGGTAATTACTGTCCTGAGCTGAATGCATCCTTAAGCAGCACTAAACCCACGGGCAGGAAGCAATCCAACCCATCTCTGAGTGGTTTCTTGGTACTGTTTGAAGGCCTGACTCTTGCATCACTCCTGGGGATGATGAGAAGTCTGGGATGGGCCACCAGCTTCTGAGGAAGAGATGGTGATGAACTGGGCAGACGGGTAACGTGGTGCCTTTGTAACACAGAGGTTGGGAGGGGGCAGAGCGTAAGGTATCATGCAGGTATTTTTATTTGCAGGTGTCAGGACAGGCTGGGGGATGATCTGCTGGAGAGGAGCTCTGTGGAGAAGGACCTGGGGGTCCTGGTGGAGGACAGGTCGGCCATGAGCCAGCAGTGTGCCCTGGTGGCCAAGAAGGCCAATGGGATACTGGGGGGGCATGAAGAGGATCGTGTCCAGCAGGTTGAAGGAGGTGCCCCTCCGCCTCTACTCTGCCCTGGTCAGGCTTCACCTGGAGTCCTGTGTCCAATTCTGGGCTCCCCAGAACAAACCAGACAGGGATCTCCTGGAGAGAGTCCAGTGGAGGCCACAAGGATGAATAAGGGCCTGGAGCATCTCCCCTGTGAGGAAAGGCTGAGTGAGCTGGGGCTGTTCAGCCTGGAGAAGAGAAGACTGAGAGGGGATCTCAGGAATGTTTATCAATATCTGAAGTGTGGGAGACAAAGGGAGATGGCCCCAACCTCTTCTCAGTGGTCTGTGGGGACAGGACAAGGGGCAATGGCCACAAGTTGGACCACGGGAGGTTCCACACTGATATGTTAAAGAACTTCATGGTGAGGGTGATACAGCACTGGGACAGGCTGCCCAGCTTGTGGAGTCTCCTTCTCTGGAGACATTCAAGACCTGTCTGGATGCTGACCTGTGAGACCTGCTCTAGGGAACCTGCTTTGGCAGGGGGGTTGGACTCTCTCTCTGGAGGTCCCTTATCAACTCCATAATGTAAGATTTGCTGCTGGTGGGCTACAAGGGTAGGAGCTGAAGGGCTTGCTCTTGCTCATCCTTCTCAAGCAAGGCTGGTTTCAATGCCCAGTGGTCACACCATTAAGGTGCACCCTCGTCAGGGGCTGGACTGCCCTTCCCCATGGCAAAGACTGGCAGAGTGATGCATTTTAAGCAAAGAAACTTAAACCACAGACCATAAGGAGGACATCAGGTAGGGCAAGCTATCACTTGCTGCCGGGCAGGGAAGGCAGGTTTCTCTAGCAGAGGTGCTGCCTCCAGGCTCCCAAATCCCCAAGCCCTGGAACAGAGCTTTATGTAAAGAAGAGGAAGCAGATGGCATCAAACCTTTGGGAATCCAGGACCTCTAAGGTCCCTTGAGCTACAGCAGGGTGGCTTTTAGGGAGATGACCTGGTAAATGCCTGCTGGTCCTTGTGGCTTCTAAAGACCTAAAGGCAAAGACCTGCCTGGTTACTGATTCAGGGCTTCTTCTTAGTTCTCATCAGGTTTAAGAGTGGTTTGTATAATTATTTTTTTATTTTGTTTTAAGCACCTTTTGTTCTAGCAGCTTCTACCCCTGGAGTCAGGGGGCTAGGGAACAGCTTTTGTTGCTGGAGGAGTTAAGACCCTCATGTTCTGTACTGAAAAGTGTATCCTTTCCAGAATGAAAAGCAAACCCCACTTTTCAGATGAGACATGTTTTGGTGAAGTTACACCTCAGGAAAGGAGGTTTTCGTTTGTGGGGTCAAAGTGACCCAGGGCAAAGAACTGAGCTCTCCACCTCTTGGAAACTTCAGATGCCAGCAAGGTGTCTACCAGGAAAAGAAAGCTTTAGAAGCCAGGCTGTGAGATTCAATAGAGGGTTAATCACACTTAGCAAACACGATTCTGGATCCTACTTCCCCCAGGCCAACAGTTTGGAGGCCAGAAGGTTTGAGAAGAGTAACTCCAGGAATAGTTCACTAGCAGAAGTTCACTCCCAGAGAGCCCCACCACTGCTGCTGGTGCAGTGCAATGCAGCCAGAGTGGACTTGGCCATCTTTGCTGTCCCCTGGGATGTCTCACCAGGGCCTAGGACACCTTAGAAGCCCTGATGATGGCTACATGACATACCCTGGAAGTGCCCATAAGCTACTGCTTCACTGCTCAGGACAATCCAGTCTGCTGCTTGCTGTCCCAAATTCCTCCTGGCCTGCCTTTCCCCTCCTGCCAGCCTCAGCCCCTCCATCTCCAACCTTGGGATGAGAAGGTGGACATCAGCTTCTCCTGAACCTCTTCCTGCTAATACACCAGAGCAGGCTGGCACCAAGACCTGGATGTTCTTGCCATCTCTCTTCTTTGGGCCTGTGCCTGGCATCTCCTTGGCCAACTGTGATAGCAATGTAGTTGTGAATCATTCTGAAGTTAATGGTCCAGCACACAGCCAGGTCTCTTCCTGCTGGGCAAGGAGAAGGCTTGGTGGGAGGATGGTTGCTAGCTGTAAATGCATCAGCAGTGCAGAAGGGCAGGAAGGATGAAGAGCTATTTAAGCTAATGAACGATATTGGCATAAGAGCAAATGGGGTTAAATTGGGAGTGAGAAGTTGTCTTGCAACCATTAGAGTGATGAGGCTCCAGAATAGCCTTCATGCTGGTGTGATGGAGCAAACCACAAACCACACCAGACCACCCTGATGTGAGAGCTTGCCCAGGTGATGGAGGAAGTCATCTGAAGCGTTGGAAGGAATTTGGCCCCATTTCCCCACTACAAAGCACGGTGCACACTTCATGCCTAACGTACCGTGGCCTCATTAAGGACACCCAGTCCAGAGGTTCTTCCATTTACTGCTGACTGGAAAAGGAATGGCATTTACTCATTAAATCACATGCTGAAAGAAGTAACAGGCAAAGGAAAGATCTCTCCACAGAGACACATGAAGTGTGGTGCCAAGGGATGGTTGTGGGTACAGATCCCCCGACGGTTACTCAAAGTCCAGGACCAGCTGTGAGCAGAGCCTGGCATCTCCCTCTGAATCTGTGGCCAGACACCACCCTGCATTTTGCTCCTCAAGAGGTCTGGGGGATGATTTACGGTTCTCACCACCCACCATTCACAAAGGTGACGTCAGGAACCTCGGGGCCTCGCTTGGCAATTAAAACACAAGCTGTCAGCCTGCCTGACACCCTTCTCTAGACTGTTCCCCCTATTATCATCATTCAGGAGATGTGACAGGTCATTCCAACCCAGTGCTACCAGGGCAGGAACACTACGTGCTGCAAAGGCAAAAAGGGATGATCTTGATGCTTACTAAATATGCCTCTCCAACCAAACCTCCGTCTGATCATAAAGCACCAGGGTGTTCAATTGAAGAAAGTCCTTTTCTGGGGACACAGAAAACCATAGGTAACCAGCAGATGAGTAAGGGCAGGCTGGAGAATGAACAGCAATGAGGACAGGCTTGTTACTGCGACAGTGGCATGGGCAGAGTGAAGCACCAGTGCCTGACCTTCTTCCCATGGGCGTAAAAGTGGGAGGTGAGCCTGGGAGAGGAAGCAGAGGGCTCCAGAGTACTTCTGCATCATCCTAATGGTGCAGAGGAAAGTCTATCCTCCCTCACCTTAATGAATGAGCCTTAAGTACACCTTCCCAGGGTTCAGCCCTGCTCATTTCATGACCACCTTGGCAGGTCCCTCACAACACAGAGGCCAGGACGTGGTCTGGGCATTTATCTTGCTGATGCCACACAACCGTGACATGAATGAGCCGGCTCCTAGATCACCCCATGGGCTCATTGTATTGCTCTGGCAACACAAAGTGTCTATGCTCACATCTTCTCCAGGTCCTGAGCACCAAAGTGCCCCTTGTGCATCCTGGTGGTTCCTTGGTTCATCACCTCCTCTTCTCCTCCAAACCACCCCTTGCCTCACAGATAACAAGGGCCATTTACGACATGAGAGTCTTGTCCATGGCCTTGGCCTCCTCACAAGAGGTTCAAGAGCTGTGTGGTACCTGATTCCCAGAGTGGCTGGTGTTCTCCTGAGAGGAGGCTCTGTTCCGGCGTTTCACGTGTTGGGGTGAGTAGGCAAGGAACTGGGCTCCCTTCGTGTCCTCATCAGAGGTGTCCATATCTGCCGAGTACCGGGACCGGGGCTGCTCATTCCAGGGGCTGCCTATGGGGAGAGAAGGCTTCAGCACAAAGGTACAAGAGGTTAAGACCCTTGGGCTCCTTCCTAGACATAGGCCCCATCCTTAAGACAAGCAAATAATGAGGTACAAGTGTGAGACCACACTTTCTATCCTCTGGCAGGACATGAAGCATCTCCAAGGTTAAGGTTGGCTACGCTGGACCAGGCTGCATCTCCAACCCCTGTGGTCACACAGCAGCTAGCTCAGCAGGGTCCCACACAGCACTGCTGAGAAAGCAGGGGGCACAAGGAGCAGCATCCTTGCTCTCAAACAACCAGGTTCCTCACTAAAACCCGCTGCTGCCTCTCCAGTTTTGTTGGAGGACAGGTTTGGACACTGCCCTTCATGCTTTGCTCAGGTGCTGGAAGATGTTTGGCTCAGGTGAGAGGTACCAGTCCAGGAGAGAGCATTTTAAAGAGGGGAAAAAATCTCCCTTTCTAAAGGAGAATTTCACATGAGACTAAAATGTTGGGAGAAAATGGAATTAACAAGCTGGGGAAGACTGCTGCTGTGTCCCTCCTGGAACTTACACATTGTAAGGGGGGACTTCCAGTCCCTGAGAGGTGCCTCTAAGAAAGCTGGGGAATAATGGATCATGAGGGCATGGAGCAATAGGACGAGGGATGATGGCTTTAGGCTAGAAAAGGGGAGATTGAGGTTTGATATTAGGAAAAAGTTCTCTATGAGGGCGGTAGGTCACTGGCACAGGTTGCCCAGAGAGGTGGTGGAGGCCCCATCCTTGGAGATATTCAAGATCAGGCTTGATGGGGCTCTGAGCAACCTGATGTAGTGAAGATGTCCTTGCTCACTGCAGGGGGTCTGGAACTAGATGGGCTTTGAAGGTCCCTTCCAACCTAACACATTCCATGATTCTATGATTCTAAGGTTTCCCAATGCCCTAAAAAACAAATCAAGCACTTTGAAAATACAACCAAGCAGTTGGGGACCCAGAAGTGTGGAAATATGTGTATACATCAACAGCTGCTTGTGCACAAGCTGGTACCCAACCCTCACTGTTCTTCTCTCACAGCAGGAAAACCACCAGCTGTAAAAGGCAAATTCCACACCATCATTTCCCAGGGTTATGTACAGACCCATGGCACCACAGACCCTGCAGCCGACCGGTGTGCCCTGCCAAGCTACAAGGGTGCTACTTGGCAACCCCCCCAGTGATCACCTCAAGTTCATGTCCCCTTAAAACTCTCCAGTTCCTGCACCCTACGACATCCTTTGGCAGGATGAACAGCAAATAAACAGAAAAATCCCTTTTTCCAATGGCTTTTTTTTTTGTCTTGACGCTCCAGCCTCTCTGTGGCTTTGAGATGGTTCAAAGACAAAATAAATAATCAAAATCAGAGATGTTTTCATATTTCACCAACCCTTGCAGCCACTTTTCCCTGAGGAAGAACACCTACCAGGTGTTCTACCACGGCCAGAGACACCTACCAGGCTTTACATTTCTTTCCAGGCTCCTCCTCCTTGAGTTGACGGTGAGCCGAACCTCTGTGCTGAAGTGCTGCTCCGGTGGGCTCACACCCGGTCCCTGCTCCTGCAGGACGTGGTGGAAGACCAGGTCTGCCTCCGTGATCCTGGACTCCTTCTGGGGGATGTCTTCGGGAGAGTTGGGGAAATCTGGGATGGACTGGGAGACAAGGATTGCTGCTTTACCCTCCAACGTGTGCATCAACGGACTTACTACAACACTGGTGCCTGATGATCCAGTTTAAAGCTTGATTTTTTTTGATGGGCCCTGAGCACCACTGCTCATCGCTGCCAGGGGGCACTGTTAGACCTTACAAGGCACAGTCCCTTCAGCTAAGGATGCAAAAAAGCTCTTTTTATTCCATCCCCCCCTAATTGCCTTTTAAATGGCCATGCCCTTTCACTTATCCAAGCGGTAGCCACCCTCTGCCCCACAAATAAACCCAATGACACAGCCAGTGGGGATGGTCGTGGCTGAGGTCAGTCCTTCCTAGACTCATGCTGGAATCTGCTGCGTGAGGATGAGCTTGGGGTGACCTCATTAATGTCTATAAATATGTAAAGGGTGAGTGTCAGGAGGATGGATCCAGGCTCTTCTCAGTGTTAGTGATAGGACATGGGGAAATGGGTCCAAGCTGGAACACAGAAAGTTCCATCTTAATATAAGGAAGAACTTTTTCACTGTGAGGGTGACAGAGCCCTGGGCCAGGCTGCCCAGAGAGGTTGTGGTCTCCTTCTCTGGAGACCAATCTGGACACGTTCCTGTGTGATCTAATCTAGGTGATCCTGCTCAGGCAGGGGGTTGGACTGGATGATCTTTCTAGGTCCCTTCCAACTCCTGACATTCTGTGATTCTTTGAGCTTAGATAAAGAAGGAACAGATCTACTCATTTAACCCAAACGGATCTACTTGTTCAACTTGAATTCTTATCAGTTTATGTGGGAAGTTGTGATCTGTTTCAGTTGTTTTGCCAAGCCTTTATTACACACCTCAGCACATCCTACTTCCACCCAGGAGTAGAGCTGAAGCTTCACAGTTCAGTTGGAAGGAAAAATGAGCTGTTTAATGTTGTAAAAATGATAAAAATTAATCAGGAAAGGCAAACCAGAGCAGCTCC
The DNA here is from genome assembly GCA_013399135.1 of Heliornis fulica. Lineage (NCBI taxonomy): Eukaryota > Metazoa > Chordata > Aves > Gruiformes > Heliornithidae > Heliornis > Heliornis fulica. The sequence goes on from VXBZ01003197.1 coordinate 17,539, forward strand.
AAAAGCTTGCTCTGAAGCTTCCCTGGCTGGAAGTCCTTCTGCCATGTCCAGGGCAGCCCCATCTGCATTGCTTCTAGACCTGGAAGCTGGGGATGGTTGACCCCAAGCCCTAGGTGGGACCATGGGGTGGAGCCCCACTGCAATCAGTGATGCTAGAGCTGCCTGTGGGTCCTGCTCCTGGACACATATGGTATCCTATATATAAACAACCAGTAGGTTTTGTGCTCCCCATGTTCTCCCCTCTGACTGATGAGGACTTCCACCTTGCATGTATGGTCCCTGCAGTCGTGCTGGTTCAGGAGGATAAGTGTGTCCCATGAAGCTACTGGCTGAAGCTACTGAACTACATCCCCAGTGCCACCATGGGGAAAAACCAGCCCCAAAACAGATGGGATGATAGGAGAGGAGTCTGGTTTCATCTCACCCCTTGAACCCTGCACCTCCAGAAGCTTTCTGGAAATGAGGGTGTCCCTCAGCCTTGGGACAACACCAGATAGCTGTTGTCTGCAGAGAGCTTCTTGCCTTCTCATCTTACCACTCATCCTCACCTCAGTCAGATGCCTGATGCGGCCCAAGGCGAAGGGCTTGAAGCGGGAGAAGGGACAGCAAGCAGGGCTATGGGAAGCGAGGAGCAGCACCGAGGAGGTGGCAGAGGTAGTGAGGAGGAGGAGGAGGAAGAGCAGAGGAAAGCAACCCCCCAGCACTCTCCCAGTACCTGGAAAGCATCCGGGCTGCTGGTTGCTGGAGAGAGCTGCGCAGACTGGCGCCGAGACTGAGCAGAGTACTCCGAGTCCAGTTCAAAATCAAAGGGGTGGACAGACAGCAGGCGCTTTGTCTTGCGCATCTTAGTCAGCACAGGGAGTGCAAGAAAGGAAAATTCACCATAAACCACAGTTGACCTTGAAAAATGACTGGTGGGGGAGGGGCAGTGTCCCCTTCGTTTGCCCGAGTCTGCGCAGCCCAGGGCAAGGCTCCTGCTCCTGGCAGGGAATCCGGCATCGTCCTGCTTGCAGGGAGTCAGGAATATAGGGTTGGAGTCCAGGAAAAGTGGGTTCCTGATTTCTACAGCCTCTAGACCAGGACTGTGGCCACCAGCAGACAGGGAGAAGCTCTGTCCTGGTCTATGGAGACACTATGGGAAGGCTTGGCCAGGTTACAGCTCAGAGGGAACCCCGGGGGATGCTTACAAATCCTGAAGCATCTCCACGTCTTCAGAGGAAGGATGCCACAGGCTGATCTCCCCAGGTATTTGGGAGGTCATCAGCCATCTTGGGGCAGGAGCAGCTTGGATGAGCCTCTAGAAACATCAGGAGCAGATGGAAATGAAGTGTGTGAAATGCAGCTGCAGGCTGGGACGGTGCCTACACCACAGTGTGTACGTAGCCATGCCAGCACTTCAAATGGATCTCACACAAGGATCTCACAGGGATAAATACAATTCCCATCTGGCTTCATAATCCACATTTCAGGCCCTAGGAAAACCCAGGGCAGAACTGGAAGGTGAGACCAGCTGTGCTTTGCTTCTCTACTGGGTATCTCCGGGTGAAAAACCAGGTGGGTTCTCATTATACAGATAGGACTTTTATATGAATTGGGGACTTCCTGGGTGTCAATGGGACTTTTTTCTTGAGGACAAGTATTTGTGGTTTTACTGATTTGATTGCTCTTATGCAAACTGGCAGAGGGGCTCATCTCAGAGAAGGGAAACAGAGGGAAAGGCCACCACCACCACCAGCACCACCACCACCACCCAAGGCAGGCCAGCACCAGTTAAGGGCAAAGAGCGTGGAGAAGACCCCAGAACAAAAAGCTTACTCTGCTGTAGCACTCTGCTTCAGCTCCACGAAGGACATCATCTTCATCATCACTGTCATCCCCAGTGCAGCCACTGGTGAGGAGCTGGCATTCACCTGGAAGAGAGACAATGGCACGCTGCAGACGGGCAGCTCCTACACCCTGATCCTGGGGGCACTGAGTCCTGCCATGGTGGTCACACCAATGCATCTGTAGGTGAGGTCATGCTTCTTGTATGGGGTGAAAAAGCCCAGGTTAGAAACACCTCCCTTTATTTTTAGGGTGTTTTTTTTTTGTTTTTTAAGTTTTTGACATACTACATTATGGCCAGTTGGTTGCAAGAGTAAAGAGAAGGGGACAAAGGGTGGAAAAGGGACAGGAACATCTTAAGGTAACCCTAATACAAGGGACAGGAACATCTCCAGGTAGCCCCAGTGCTGCAGCTGGCCCACAGTGTGCTCCATACTGGGGTAACATGCAATTCCCAGGCGGTGCTGCAGATGCCCACCTTGAGCACTTGATCCTACAAAAGACCTGGTCATCTGGCCTCTCACCGCTTCCCCTTCCAGCTGTGCACCATCACAGATGTGGAAATGATCACAGCAGGAAGATGAAGGGCACCTGCTCAGCAGAGAGCACCCTGAGGTCCACCCAGGTGACTCCAGAGTTGGAAAGCACTGGAGCTCAGCCCAGCACGGCTCTACTTCTGCTGTTCCTGGTTCCCAGCAGTCAGCTCTGCCATCTCCTAGGGACCTCATCCTTTCTGGGTCCCCAGCTCACTGCCAAACCTGGCAGCATGTTTGGAACAGTACAAGCACCAGACTGAGTCCAAAGTCAAGGTGGTAAAATTCTTTTTCCAGTATCAAACAACAAAGTGTGGTGAATCTTTTCTACAGAGGCTCCTAAGGAGCACAACCAGATTCAATGGGTTCCTTACAAATATGGCTGCTTTAAGCATATGTTGTAGGTGCATTGAGATGATGAGCAGTCACAAGATGAAATTCTCCTTTCTTTAAAACTTTTTTACTTACTGTTAATGTCTGGCAGGCTGTAAACTCTGTCATGGAGCCCTAAACAAGAAGAAAAAAAAATGTTGGGAAGAGAAGAAACATGTTCTCCCCATGTACCAAGCACTGGAGCTCTGGTTAACTGGAGTTACACAAGGTGCAATCATCAAAAAGGCTCTTTAGAGAGGGCAAACAGCTCCTGGCTTTTACAAGTCAGGAGAACTTATTGCTCTCTGATGGTTTAGACCTGTGGGTTAAGGTTCTTCCACTGAGAACATCTGCTGTGCTGCCCCTGGTATGAACCCACCCCTCCAAACCTCAGCACCTCCCCAAAATGTTGTGCTCGGCCTTGAAACCTCACAGCACTCAGAGCAGCATCCACGCTCCCTGCACCCCAAATCCCACCCAGCCCCTGGGGGTCAGCAGGGCAGGAGAAACCAGGGTGCTGCTCCTCACCTAGAAAGGTGGAGTTGAGGGCCGGCCCCGGCTGCAGCCTGCCGTAGAGGGACTGCAGCACTTTGGCGCTTCCGAACCTCTTGAAGCGGGACCGCACGTGTTCGTAGTACCACTCCAGGGAGCCGATCTTCACGATCCTGCCCAAGGAGAGGATGCATGTGCAGGTGAGACACCCTTGTGGAGAGCAGCCCCTTACCCAGAAACATGTCCCTGGACCTGAAGGCAGTCTGTTTTCTGAGCAGCTCAGTTTGGGTGACTCAGGTTTAGAGAAGGTAGATCCTGTCAGACTGACCCGATCGCCTTCTATGACAAGGTGACCCCGCTTAGTGGATGAGGGAAAGGCTGTGGATGGCATCTGCCTGGACTTCAGTAAGGCCTTTGACACCGTTCCTCACACCATCCTGCTTGGGAAACTGGCTACCACTGGCCTGGACTGGTGCACCCTCTGCTGGGTTAGAACTGGCTGCATGGCCAGGCCCAAC
>VXBZ01003197.1:36026-47129 GCA_013399135.1 Heliornis fulica
GAGCCCTCTGACTGCTGATCTGCACATGGACCCTGAAGGAAATCTCCATCCCTGATGCACATTGTGATGCTTTCCCATCCCTCTCTGCTGGCTGCCAGCCCAGCAGTGTGAATACTATCTATCTGTACAGTATATTAACCCTCCCACCACCTCCAATGCCCCCCCTTACTCTGTTTGGTGTAAGGTCATGGCCCACCTAGGCCATGACCTCAAAGTGAAGGCATCCAAAGCATCAAACAAGCTCTGGGCATAATGTTCATGCCCCAAAGCAGACACACCCAAACAGCTCTGCCCACTTTCTCCCTATCAACCAGACCCAGGACCTCCTTTCTAGATGATTTCTTTACAACCCCCACCGTGCAACCTCAGGGAATCAACCAGCTCCAGCGACGTGAAGCCCGGGAGCAGCTCGGTCCAGCCTCCTGAGCTCTGGCCCATCCTGCCTGCTCCACCACCCCAGCTTGGGGCCAGGCATGAAGACAAAACACTGGGATTCTTGTCTATAACTCAAGACACTGCATATTTCTAAGTCATAAACAAGTTTTTTTTCACAGCTCACTTGCCAGGTACTGTCACAGCAGAAGCGTCCTCCCCACCCTCCCAACAGCTTAAACCGTGGAAAAGAAACAAACACCATCTCAAACAGTCCCTAATTATTATTTTCTTTCACCTTTGGGAAGTTCTCCCAGCCTCTGGGGAGGGCTTATAACTGCATTTTTCTCCTCCCTGTTACTTCTCTCAGTAGAGAAGGAAAATCCCAACTGCTATCCCATGATCGATGAGTCCCGCCAGGGTTGGCCTCTCGCAGGGGGAACAAAAACAAATCTCCGCCTCTCTCTCTCTGGTGTTCCTCATCCTGGTTGAGCACTGGCCAAATTGGCATCGCTGTGAAGTGNTCACAGCCAACTTTTCATGATGTTTGCAGCCCCCTCCCCCAGTTTGTGACATGCAACTACCCAGTTTAGCAGGGAAAGGAGCATTTTCCCTTTCTCTTCGTGCCATTTGACCTTTGGTCTCATCCTTTGGTCCAAGAGCTCCTGTGGAGAGAGATAATTTCCTACCCTTTGTTCATACAACACCTTGCACAACCTTGACCCCAAACAAGTTCTCCCAGACTCCTCCAAAGCTCTCATGGAGGAAATGGAGGTCAGTTTAAAGCCATGTAATGCACCTCAAGCCCTCCAAAACACCACAAGGGTCAGGAACCCTTGGGAGATACCAAACACAGAAGCGCTCCCTGGACACCCTCTGTGCTTGCTCCCCTTCATGGTGGGGTCATCCACATGCCAGGATGGTGCCATAGCTGGATGGAGAGCATCCCCCCCACTGCCCAGAAATACAGCTACTGCATCATCCCACTGGAAACAGCCCTCCTCATGTGAGGACGTTGGCCAGATCAACCTTAACAGAGCAGGAGCATCAGCGCCCTGCAGACATCCCGCTGTCCTCTCCGAGGTGTGAGACTCAGCAGGGGATTCTCTCACACACAATGGCCCAAACAAACCTCTAATTCGATCCAGGGACTCTGTGAAGAGGAGAGCTGAAGCCAGACGGCCAGATGTTCTCTGAGGAGGCTTGTGCTCCTCCGTGGCACGGCGAGGAGGATGTTAGTGGGAGGTTGCTCGAGACTATACATCAGCAGAGACGTTAGTGAGAACGTGCTGCTGTCAGCACGAGCGATGGACATGCTGTACTCTGTACATCACCACACGTTCCTGCTCCACCAAAGCCTCCCTGCTGCAGAGCAGAGGCGGAGGAGGTCACATCGCTGCACCGCAGCTTCAGAGCCACAGAAATCCCTCGTTGTTATCTCCACTGGCATTTTCATGCCTGTTAGGTGCTAGGTTTTGAAGATGAAGAGGGAGAAGGATGATCTGCAAGGCAGTCAGGGCACCCTGGTTCACTGTGGTCCAAAGACAGGACCACGAGATACCATGTCTTCTCCTTGGCATCGTGCCCTGCCAGAGCTCCTTTTCTGCTGTGTGTGCACAAACTGTATGGGGGTGGGAGGGTGGAACTTCAATTTGGAGAAGGAGATGGACAGCCTCAGCCCCAGTGGCTGCTGGGCCTTTGCAGGATGCTGCCTTTTCCATCATGCTTGAGCCACCAAGGTGCACGTCCAGCACTGGGAGGTGGGTGGATCTTCAGCAGAAGGCAGGTTATAAGCTGTGGTTTAATAATATGTTCACCCCCAGGAGGGTGCTGGCAGAGCTGGCCATTGCTAGGTCAATCTTGTCATCATTAGCAGCCAGAAGGCTGTTGTCACCAAGGGTGTCCTTGCTGGGGCAGATTAGGGGCAGCCCAGTAGAGGCTGTGCTGGGACCAGCACGAGGACTGAAGAATTTCTGAATTACAGAAGAATTTAAACCCCTGCCCAAGCAGCTCATCAGAAGGGTGGTCATCTCCTATGTGAGACAGCTACAAGCTGCTTTCATCACCTCCATGGCTGTGATTTTGAATGTATGGGTTGGAAAGGGCTGAAGCCCCTACCTGCCAGCAGCATATTGTTCACGGTGGACAATGCTTCCCTCGTGGTCAGAAAAAGGACCTCAGACACCCAATAAACTGCACTGGTTGGTGGTAACTTCACCTTGAATCAGCACAGCAAGAGAGGCTTGGGATGGACTCCTAAATCAGCATCTGGAGCAAGCAGCAAAGGTGGACCTGCAGAAAATCTTTCCTAAAGCTGGGCCTAAGGATCATAGTATCATGGAACATATTAGGCTGGAAGGGAACTTCAAAGCCCATCTAGTCCAACCCCTTGCAGTAAGTGGGGTTATCTTCACTAGATCAGGTTGCTCAGAGCCCCATCAAGCCTGACCTTGAACATCTCCAGGGATGGGGCCTCCACCACCTCTCTGGGCAACCTGGGCCAGTGACCTACCACCCTCATAATAAAGAATTTTTTCCTAATAGACAACCTAAATCTGCCCTTTTCTAGTTTAAAACCACAAGGATGAGCTCCTAATCTCCAAAGCCATGTCTTGGGGGAGGGGGTGGAGGATGAGGTTGGCCAGAGGATCAAGTCACAGATGATAGTGCCACAGGTGTGCTGGCAGGTTTTGGTGGAGCAAGAGGAGATGGAAATGGCTTCTTGTAGCTAGTGGTTGGAGGATCAGGTCACAGATGATAGTGCCACAGGTGTGCTGGCAGGTTTTGGTGGAGCAAGAGGAGATGGAGATGGCTTCTTGTAGCTAGGGATAGGTAGAAGGTGTTTTCCTCTTGTGTTTCTGGGTTTCCATCTCAGGTATAAGTATGCATCTCTGGAGTCTTGTGTTTGAGGGCAATGAACTCATTTAACATTTACTTTCACATCTGACTCACATCAGGAGTGATTTTGGGACAGCTGGCAAACCACCAGCATTTTCTTTCCTGGGAGGACCGACCAACTCACCAAACACCTGCCTCATTGCCAGCATCTCTGCCTTCTCCTTGCAAAAGCTAGGGAGGTCCATCTCCTTGCCATGCCCAGTGCTGCCTCCCTGCCAAAGCTGCTCCCACACTGGCAGCAAGTGGCAACAGAAAACCCGTCCTCCGTGCGAGACGCTGCTGGCACGACCCACCACAAAGCACAAAACATGCCAACAGCAGCTGGGCTGCACACAAGTCCTTCTAATTCAGGGGTAGGAAGTGCAGTAGATTGAGGAATTCAAAGCTGCCAGTGCCATAGGACAGCAGAGCATCTTCAAAGGTTTTAGGTGGAACCATTTAAGTGGTCTAAAGGAAGTCACTGTGATTTGGGAGAGGAAGCAACGAAGGAAAGGCTGGTGTTTGCAGATAACGCTTGTTGACCCCTTGGCATCTTGTTTCAATAAGCAGAGCCACCCATGTGTGAGATAAAGCAAGAAAAACCACACATGGAGGAAAGCAAGAAGACCCAGACTTTGAAATCATCCCCAAAGAGAGGGAGAAGCTCATTGGTACACAGCCTCTGGTCTCACAAGAGCTGATGCACACTGGGGCACCCACGAAGGTAAAGCTGGGCTTTGACCTCAAGCATCAGTTATCTTGGATATGATGGACACTGGAACACATCTCTCTTTCTGGGCAGTTAAAGATGCTGAGCTGCAGCTCTTTGACCCTTTCAAAAGCCCAGAAAGGGGCTGATATATTGGCCTCTTGTGCCCAGCGAGCCTCTGCTGACTCAGCATTCACCAGGAAGGTTTGTAAAGATGGGAAACGTTTGCCAACACACATCATTCATCAGGCTGGGAAAGCAGAGATTTGGGAGTGGAAAAGCAGAGTTTTGACCTCCTTATATTTTAACTGAAAAAAATAATCATTACCTGGTGGAAGACAGTCAGCCCATAAGCATCTTGACCTTCAGTGAAGCTCCATGTCACCCCCACTAAAACCATATCAGCCCAAAACTGGGACAGGATGGTGGCTATGTGTATTTGGAGGGGGTCAAGCTCGACATGCTTCAGTTGTACTTGTTTGCAGGAGGATAAAACACTCCCTGTGAAAGCTGATTGGGCTTGGTGTGCCTGTATCACAGGATGTCTAGGAGTTGGAAAGGACCTCAAAAGACCAACCTCCACTGCCTGAGCTTTGGAGAGCAGGTTCAGATGAAAGGAAGAGTCTGGGCTCCAACATCACCAAAGGAAAGCTCACCTTCACGGGCAAACCTTCGGGGAGATGATGGAGACAGAATCACAGAACTGTAGGGGTTGGAAGGGACCTCAAGAGATCATTGAGTCCAACCCCCTGACAAAGCAGGTTCCTTAGAGCAGGTTGCACAGGTTGGGGTCCAGATGGGTTTTGAATGTCTCCCGAGAAAGGAGACTCCACAAGCCCCCTGGGCAGCCTGTCCCAGTGCCGTATCACCCTCACCATGAAGAAGTTCTTTCTCACATCAGTGTGGAACCTCCCGTGGTCCAACTTGTGGCCATTTTCCCTTGTCCTGTCCCCACAGGCCACTGAGAAGAGGTTGGGCCATCTCCCTTTGTCTCCCACACTTCAGATATTGATAAACATGGATGAGATCCCCTCTCAGTCTTCTCTTCTCCAGGCTGAACAGCCCCAGCTCACTCAGCCTTTCCTCACAGGGGAGATGCTCCAGGCCCTTCGTCATCCTTGTGGCCTCCACTGGACTCTCTCCAGGAGATCCCTGTCTGGTTTGTACTGGGGAGCCCAGAACTGGACACAGGACTCCAGGTGAGGCCTGACCAAGGCAGAGTAGAGGGGGAGGGTCACCTCCTTCAACCTGCTGGCCACGCTCCTCTTCATGCACCCCAGGATCCCATTGGCCTTCTGGGCCACCAGGGCACACTACTGGCTCACAGCCAACCTGAGACTGACAGTTTGCAACCGGTTCAGGAGCAAGAAATTAGGATGGACCATCATCTGTCGCAGACCCACCCTCTCCACATGCCTCCTTCCTAAGAGCAGTGATGTGCTGTCCCAGAGAGAAGGGGACAACACACTTGGCCACACTATTTCTGGATTCCTGGGAGCCAGAACAACACCATCAGGCTTTGCTAGCACACAGGCTTGCTCCTCCTGAGCTTCACTCACACCATTGCTCCGTCCCATGAAGATCAGCCTGCTCCAGCTCGCTCGCTGCTAGGTAACGTGGGGGTTTGTTATTTTCTGAGGGACAAACGTGCTGTTGTTCTGCCTTGGGGAAATGATGCCATTTTCACGTGTCCCTGCTGCAGGAGGGGTGAATGGGATGTTTGATGGAGGACATGCTAGAGAGGCTGGCAAGCAACCTGGCTCTGGGTTTTATAAGGAGAGCTTAAAGCTGTTTTTCCACTTGCTTCTGCCACGAGCGGTTGGAAAAGGCGGTAAACAGCGACTGTAACCACGCAAAGCCATCCCCACCTCTTCCTGCCCTGGGACAGGTTCCCATCCAGGGACATCCCCAGCCCCAGGGGCTGTTGCAGGACCCCCGGCAGCACAGGAGCTGCAGGATGGCCACGGGAGGAGGTGGTGGTCTGGATGGAATCGGGAGATGCTTTTGTAACCTCTTGAGGCTGTTTGGTCCCCAAAACTGAGCTAAAGGAGGATGAAGAGACTCAATTTCTCCTTTGGCTCTGCAAAACCAGGCTGGCTTCCTCACTGAGGACACCCAACAAACAACAGATCCACTCACCAAAATTAGAAACCTCAGGAAAACAGGGTTCTCCTCCCCAGGGAAATTACTTGTTAAAGCTTTTTTCCTTTTTAAAGCCCCTTGCACCCAGATTTTCAGTGGGAGCTTGTATCTGGTTGGTTGTGCAGCCTTATTTGGGATGTTTGGGTTTCTGTCAGGCCTTAATTTGGTGCCAACGTTAATCCAGCTTACATACTGGTTTGCATTTGATCACAAATAACCTGGGAACTGGTATTTGCTTAACGTGAAGTCATCCAATTCAGTTTTACCTCCTCGTTAGAAGCTCGGTGCCTCCAGATGCCTCAGACACAAACATCTCAAGTGGGAGCTGTTCCATATGCTCAGTGCATATCACAGAGAAGCCCCTGAGGGATAAATACATATAGACCACATGCACACGCTGCTTCCTGGGGTTCTGCTCCAAACAAACCAGCTACAATGTGCAGACACTGTTTATATCAGCCCCCCTCTAAGCATTGGGATGTTTATAAGAGAGCGAGGTTACACAGCCTGGACCCCTGCACCCACCCAGCAGGACACCATGGCATGAGGACTCCTGTGTCACCCAGCTGGAGACAGCAAGGACACCTCCCATGGAGGAGAAACAAGAGTGTCCCACCCTTGGGTACCATTAGCAGCAGCGATGTGACACTCCAGGAGGATGCTCGGTACCCAACAGGTCATCACCGGCAAATAGGGTGTCACACCAGGTGTGGCAGCAGGTCCCTGATGCCCCAAGGAGCAGCAGCCACCTCTGCTCAGCATGAGCCTCTCCAGGGAGGGGAGAACACTGCTGTAGAGGCAAGGCATTGCAGCTCCTGCAGGTGCTCTCACGCTCAGGAAGGGAAATACATGACCTATATTAGGGCCAGAAGACCTGAGAGGGATTGTCTGGTGCAGGATGAAGGTGAAGGGATTAAGTCCAGGGAAGAAACCAAGAGGCTGCACAAAGTGAGAGGTGGAGAAGGGAACAAGGCCTCAACCCTGTTCGAATCCCTGTCATCATCTTGAGCAAAATCACAGAAGTTTTAAGGTTGGAAAAGGCCTCCAAGATCATCAAGTCCAGCCATCTGTCCAACATCACCACGCCAACTAAACCATGTCCTGGAGTGCCATGTCTGCATGGTTTTTGAACCCCTTCAGGGGTGGTGACACCACCACCACCTCTCTGGGCAGATTGGTCCAATGCCTGGCCACTCTTTCCACAAAGAAAGTTTTCCTAATATCCAATCTATAAAACTTCAGCAGGGCCTGTTGTGACAGGACAAGGGGTGATGGTTTCAAAATAGAGGGAGGGAGATTTAGATTGGATATTAGAAAAAAGTTCTTTCCTGTGAGAGTTGTGGAGCACTGGAACAGGTTGCCCAGGGAGGTGGTGGATGCCCCTGGATCCCTGGAGAAGTTCAAGGCCAGGTTGGATGAGGCCCTGAGCAACGTGATCTAGTTGGGGGTGTCCCTGCTTTTTGCAGGGGGGTTGGACTAGATGACCTCTGGGAGTCCCTTCCAACTCTAATCATTCTATGATTCTATGAAATAGCAACCACATTTTGGGCACATCACCTGCCCAGACAGCATGGAGAGGGCTAGTTGAGGACCTGGTGCCCCAAGAGGGAAGCCACAGCCCCAGCAAGGATGGGGTGAGGGTCACTGTCCCCACAGGACGATGAAGACTACAGCAGTACTGCTTCCCCTGCTCTGTTCTCACCCTGTCCACAAGCAAGAGATGCTCATACAAAACTCCCTTTACCACGAAAGCCCCACACAAGTATGATAAAAATAGATATATTCTTATTCCTTTAATAGGGCACTGGGACAAGAACATCCCCCTGGGCACTGGGATATATGCACATCACCAGAGCTTTACACTTCCAGTGCTGTCCACTCCCTCTTAGCATAACACCCAATTGTCCCTCGTCAACACCAGGGCACAATGACCACAGGTTTCCAATGGACTGGCTGCAGCAAACCCTCAGACCTTCCCCCTCCCCATATCCCCCTGCCTAACATAACACTCATTCATGACCATGAATAATTCCCTACAATTCCTCTCCGGCTCCTCTGCCCTTACATCATCCTGCCCGCGTGGGCAGCGAGGATTTCTGGCTTCTCCCCGACTCCAGCTCTTCTGGAGCCACCTCACTTCTCTCCCCAGTAACTAGTAACAGCCTTTTCCATCGTAAAATGGGAAGTTTCATTGAACTGTTGAAACATGGCCCGTTTCAAGCAGCTTTTTGTGCAGTACAGGACTTGAAATTTACCACAGGGTATGGGAAACCAAAGCTTTAAAAGAGTTGGGGTGCTTTTTGAGTCCCTTGATCACCTGGAAGCATCTAAAGCAAGAAAACATTAGCAACCCAAAGCAACCTCTAGTAACCTCTGTGTTGGCCAAAACACATCTCAGGAGTGTGTCACCCTCCCCCCCATAGTTATCTTGAAAAAGAGCTTGGTTTGCATCTTTGCTAGAATCTGAGCTCACACCACAGTTTATTGACCCCCCCAAGCTGTGCCTTGTGTTAGAGGGGGGAAAATATTCACAGTATTTACATACTTGAGAGCAGTTTGTTTCTTGTCATCACACTCAACAGCTCTTCCAGCAGAAGGATGTGGTTGTTCAGGGCTCCAAGTGTCTTATCTCTCCTATAGGCCATAGCTTAAGAGTATATATATGCACTCAGATAACACACAGGGTGGAGTGTGGCTTTCATGGCTGCTTCTGGGGTTAGCCTGTTGCTGTGATTTATTAGAGGTATTACCTTCAGAAATGCTAGGGCAAGACAGGCATCCTCTCAAGGCATCACTAGCACCCACAGACATTTTAAAGAGCTTGGCTGGGGAAGAAAGACAGAGCAATGCACTCCAGTGACTCCAATAATATAAACTAATAATATTAATTAAAAAATAACTCCTAGTAATTCCCACTAGGTGAAGCTTTTGCTTCACATTTGATTTTAAATGACACTTAAGTGGGGGAAGGAAGAAAGGAAAACCAACCACTTTTCAATTAGCCTTAAACCATTTCTCCTCCCAGAGGGGGATTTCCCACCAGCTGAAGTTTTTGGTTTCATCCCTACGCCTTTGCCTGCTGCTGCACCAGGGGTGCTGGGATGCTCACAGCATCCCCAAAGCTTCGAGCCTGCTATCACACCCTCAGCCTCAAGGATGGGCAGGAGATTGAATTCCTTTACCAGGGGCTGTGGGGTAGGAACAAGCAGAGCCAAGGGGCTCCATTCCCTCAATCCTCACCCAGTTTGGCTTCTCCTCATCCTCTCCGCAAGCTCTTGAGATGTTCCTGCCCTTTCCCTTTGGCCATTTCAAAGTCAAGAGGGGTGTCAAGCATGGCATAAATGCACTGTGAGACATTTACACAAACAGAAAGCATAGGAGAACAGCAGAACAACAGAAAAAAAAGCTTCAGAAAAATATTTCCTGGACCACTTCCTAAGCGGGGTGCTGGTGGTGGGGAAAGTATTTGGACAGGAGCAACGGCAAATCCCTCAGAACTAATGAAAAACATCTACCACGAGCAAACACAATCCCTGCCCCAGCCCTTGCTTTTGGGGGGCAGCTTTGCAAGTGGGAGAAAGAACTTGCTCTTTGAAATAGTGGGGTGAGGGTCACAGCCACACCCTGAGCCTCCAGCTCACTGTGCTGGTGATGGAGAATCAGAGAAATCCTCAGGGTTTTTTTTGGGGTAAACACTGACTTCAGCGAGCCTTGTCCTGTAGGAACAGGTTTTATCAGACAGGAAGAAGGTGTTCTTGGGTTTGGTGGATGCCCAAGGAATCTCTGGAGAAGAAGCCAGCAGATGGTGCTCAAGGATGGAGGCAAGGCTCCTGGGGATGCTTCTGGCGTCCCCACGCCTACGTGACCCAGAGCCATAGCTTCTGTCAATCACATGGGGAAACCCACAGAGCATTTCTTAAAGTGGGGGTGCAAAGGACCCACACACAGAAAGGCAAAATTCAACTACTCTGCCTCAAGTTATTAAAGGGTCCCAAGCCAAGACCCTTATTCCTGGGATGGGAGGACACCAAGGTCCTCTTTGCATTCAGTCGAGGAAGGAGCATGGAGTTCTGGTTTTTTATCGTGGGTGGAAAGAGAATTCCTCAAAACCCTCTTCCTGACTCAGAGCATTAATCACGTCTAGTTACTAATAAGCCAGGGAGAAAAATCTCGTTAAATTTAGTCACAGCTGTCGTTAGAAGTTACCAGCATGATGTGATTCAGTGTTTTGCTAATTACCAGAGAGGGTTTGGTTTGTTCAGTGTCTGGGTCAGGAAAGGAGTCCGACCCTGCAGATGTCACCCCTTCCCCCAGGATGTCACAGCAGCCACAGTCAGGACCTGTCCAGGTCCCTTGGTGGTGCTTTGCATGGGGTGACCAACGCAGAGAGAACTGCTAAAGAAACGACTGGAAAAGATCATAACTGGAAGGAGAAAAAAAATAAATTAAATAATTAAATAACTCCACCCCAAAATGCCCTCAACATCCTGGATTGCTGCTCCCCTTCCCCACCAGCTACAAAGATCCTTATTGGAAAGGAAAACCTTTCAGCTTGGTTATTTCAGTCATAAAGACAATCAATCAGACGGGAATTTAAGACCTCTCGTAGTCTCATTTAATTATCGGATCACTTGGTAAAAGCTGTTTCTATATTAAAACCATATTAGGAGAAATTTGGCCTTGTGAGAGGAGTAAATGCAAACTTCCAAGTTAAATTTGTTCTCAGTTGAGCTGGGATAGGCACACAGCACAGGTTGTACGTGTCTTGCCAACATCCTCACGTTACTTTTCTCCGATCCTCTGCTGTAGCTGGTTTTCACTGCTGTCCTGGGGGGTTGTCTGAGGGGGGCTGGAGCTTCCTCGTGTTTTACTACTTTAGTTTTTGCCAGCCACTTAGAAGAGTTTTCCTGCATTCCTTTGTTGCCATACAGAAAACCCTGGCTCTTGAAGGTTATCCAAGCTAATCATCTAATCACTCTGAGGATCATCAGGTTCCAACCCCC